>NMRB01000650.1:223154-295815 GCA_002633025.1 Notospermus geniculatus
CCAAAAATCATCAAAGTGCTGTAACTCAGGAACGCCTTAACCCAAAGCGCTCCAATGTGCTATGTGGCCCCGTGCAGATGACCTTTATGTGCATGTGAAGTTTCGGCCCGATTGGGCATCCAATATGGCCGCCAGGTGGCGTAACCTGAAAATCATCAAAGTGCTGTAACTCCGGAACGACTTGGACCTAAAGCGCTCCAATGTGCTATGTGGCCCCTGCAGATGACCTTCATGTGCTTGTGAAGTTCTGGCCCCAATCGGACATCCAATATGGTCGCCAGGTGGCATAAACCCAAAAATCATCCAAGTTCTACACGGGAATGACTTGACCCAGATTGCTCATAACTGATATGTACCTCCCTCTGTCATTAGACTATTTTGTCCAACCCGGTGAGCACATGGTCCATGGACCATTTCATTTTAAAAATAAAACCCTTTTTCGAGTTAATACTAAGGATTTGTCTATTGTATAATAAATGGTGCAATGCTTCCAAGCTCTATTTCGATGATCACAGTCCATTTCAGTATTTAAAAAAAAAAAACCTCACTTTTTACAAGTATGACTGATGCTAAAATAAAGATTTTTTTTTATGTGGCCTAAGGACTACAAGTACATGTATGATGTTCAGTGAGGAGTCTTCCATTGTTCAAACCTCCGTGAGCAATAGGAGAATCATCGCTAAATGTTGCCCACCCAATTGTTGCAGAAACTCACTAGTATTACAATGCATAAAGTATGGATAGGACACAACCTACAAGGATGGAACCAACCGACAAATTTGATTCATTTTTAAAATCTTTATTTATCAGATTATAGTGTACAAAAGTGCTACAGAAGATCTTAAAGCAAGTAGCACACCAGGCGATTTCACAAGCGATCTACTCGCCACCAATCTCGCCAGCCACCGCAGACCAGCAGGCGACATCGGCTTTGGTATTGTTTGACATTGGGTGAACATCACTGGCGAGAGGATTGTTTCGGTACACATCGCTGTCCAGCCCACACCTGGCGTCGACAGCCGATTTTGCTCGCTTGTGATCAGATTGCCTGCAATATCGCCTGGTGTGCTGCTGGCTTTATATAAACATTGTAATCTGCCATGGTTGAGGTGGATCAATCGTCATCGCCGACACCGGCTATATCTGATGGGAATTTTTGGCTTCCTGATTCACCTAAGCTAAGCTCCATGCAAAGTAACCAGTGTAATATCAGTTTGAGAGAATATTCCTGCACTTTGCCTATGTAATTGTGCATAATGCCGATTTGTAACATATCAAGAAGTTACCGAATTTCAAGTAAGGTTAGAACAGTGTGTGTCAGACGCATTTAAAACTGTCGAAATCTTAAATCATAGATCATCAAAGAAACAGAGTTTCCAAGTGATCTCATTACATTTTCCAGTTTTCAAAATGGTTACAGATGAATCAGTCGTATCTTTTTCTGTGACACTCTGTATACCTACCTTACACTAACCACACAATTAATTATATACCTGTATATACACTTATCAACATGATTATACTCAAAATTATTTCAAAACACAACAGATTTTCTCTACAGACAGACCGGTATTAAAGAAATTAACAATTGCTAAAGAATATGAAATAGAAATCGAGTTTCTAAGGTGAAAGACATTACTTCCTACCAGAATCGAACCCACAGACCCTCGCATGAGGCATCAATCGCCAGCACTAAGGGGCAGCACGCCTTAAACCACTAGGCCAAATCCCCATCTTCAGAAAAGATGGTTCAATGGCCCATGTTTAAACGAGGCGTCCATCAGTACCCTGCGAGTAGTCCAAGGTCAATTCCTAAACATGGGGATCTCAAGTTGTTATGCTTTGATCTCTGCTTAATATCTCATCGGCCCCAGAGTCCAGTAGACAGCATCTTCTGTCCAAATTTTCTCACATCCTATGGTACTGATCAAAAAATATTTGAAGAAATGGTGTTCTTGTGAACTATCTGAAGAATCTTTCTTCAAATTTTTACAATTCTTTCCAGGGCTTTTAGAAGACTTCAGCAGAAGATGCTGTCGGCTCAAACCTGGAGGCAGATGAGTTATTAGGTGTAAAAGTTCACTCTTAGTCATTTGTAAGCCTGATCAAGATCCATGAGGATCGAAATCGATCGTATAGTGTACATAGTACAATGTAAATAAAATTAAGTTTGTTCTTGTGGATGGGATTCTCAAGATGTCACTGGAAGCAATTTATTAATGAACTTTTCAAAATGACACATATTTTAAACCTGGATATTATAATGCCCTTACTGATTCAAAGCCAAAAAGAAGCATCATATGAGGAGTCGAAACATTTTCTGACGTGAAATAAGCTGTAGTTGGTGCATCAACATCAGGCTTCAGTTTTCACTGGCGCATCGAGTGCATCAATTCCAAAATGGTTCTACGATAAACTTGCCATAAAAATAGAATCAATAGACCAAACTGACTGAAAACAAGTGTAAGAATTTCAGCTGCCGTTATGGAAATCTCAAAGCAAAAACCTGAAACATCAAAGCAAAGGGTTCTAGCAATTTACCTCGTATTCCAAGTCACAATTTTGAAAGAGAAGTGTGGGACGGCTGGTGAGATTAAGGACACAGGGGGTGACAAAATAAAGCAGCTACGGTTTCTTCTTTTCAAACACGTAGAACCAATGAAAAATTCGCTAGCTCTATCTAAGGGGGGACGGACAGAGGGTTAATCACGATTTCATTCTAGGTGTACGACACAACATGAATTTAAACAATTGTTCTATGTATCCTATGGAGGTTCTTCACTGACATCACAATGGCCATGTGATTGCAAAGAATCGGCCATGTTGGCCATCAAATCGCTGGCAGTGACGTCAAAACTATCGCTCGTGACATTTAGATGTCAGGATCTGTATGTTGACGCTGTGTTCATGCTGCGACGTTGCTTGACATTTTGACGGCAAATATGGCGGCATCGTGTCGTCATGGAAATGTGACGTCATGTGAAGAACATCTAAATATCAGTGGACGAGGTTTACGAGTGGAAATATAGAATGTGAAAAATGTGTGCATCACGGCGAGAGGTAGGTGGCTATCTTTATGCAACACCTTTTATATATAATTTCAAAATATGTGTATCATCAACATTTTTATAGAAAGAGGACAAAATTTCCAAATTAAAGCCACACTGTATTGAATTCAGAAAGTGCTTCCGTCCTCCCACGTTAGTGTAGTGTAAAATGTACTGTGGTCTACCTGAATACATTAGGGCTCTGCCTGCAGTTTTTTCAATGTGCACTGAAAACTAGGTCTTGATTCTTTGAAGTACGTATCAGGCAAGCATTTTGGGGACCATCACGAGGCTATGAGACCTCTACCTGCACAGTCCTAACACCTTGAAAATGACGTAAAATTCAATACAGTGAGGCTTTAAACTAAATGTCACAACATGGTTTTACAAAACTTAACAAATCCATCACATGCAGAGGTCAGAGGTCATATTTTTAGCACAACAATCAAAGTGACTCCGTCAACTTGGCCCTCCGATGTTTTACAGCAGTATTTCCAAGTCTGACCAGTGGGTATATGGTCGATCTATGTAAGAGCTTGGTCTTGACTGGCAAGTACACTGTACTGTAGAGCCTTGCTGTTACATCCAACAACCACCACCCACTGATCATGAGTGATGACACTGTCTTCCAATAGTGGGCAGCACTGGGGAGCTAGAAGTCTCTCAACATTCAAAATACTCTCTTCGGATCATATTCAATGTAACTGCAAGATCGAGACCTTTAGTCATGGTCAACTGAATCAAAACAAACAGAAATCTGAACAGTTTGGAAAATTGAATGACAACTTCATATGATTAGGCCCAATCACTCAAAAATATCTAACATCAATTCCCAGGGTCTTTATCTTTAGTATCGGAATCTCATTGTTGAAAAGAAATGCTGTTGATGGTCGTCGACGAACCCAACTGACTCGGTCTATTCCTCCTCAATGTTACGGCACAGGCAGATCGCAAAAATCATTCCAAGTAGCTGCAATGACAAGAGAATATGTTAACGATGTATAACCCACATATTTCTTACCCAGAAAACACAAAGGGCACAGATTTACCGATGTTTTTCCCGATATGGGATACTCAGGACCATGCGGATGGAAAATGCAGGTGGTTGTCCGTCTAATGATTATACTGAGGGAATGGTAGCCTACACGGCATGAGCATAGGCCTACATATGCACACGATACATTCATAGGCGTATAGGCATTTGTACATGGTACATGCATAGGCATACATATGTACATGGTACATGCATAGGTCTATGGTACATATTCATAGACGTATATGTACATGGTACATGCATAGGCGTACAGATGCACATGGTACATGAATAGGCCAACATATTCGTTCTGTCCTAGCGGATCGAGGGAAGGCAGTTAACTGCAGTAACAGCCTACTCAACAACCACTGTGTGATTACTTCTAGAAATCAAGCTTTCACTTCATTCGCCCGTGCCCCCACTGCTTGCGAGTGAAGAAACTGCCTGTTTTACCATCTGAAGGCAGTGTACAGGCAACGGCACAGGTCTGTTCATTTCCATATGCCTTCAAGGAGGAACTTAAGGCGACTAGGCCTGTCACCTTTCCATTTTATCATTTTGAGACACGCAAGTCCCAATAAAGTATAGCATAATACCCTACCGGAGGACAACACTAAAGAAGATTTATGAAAGCAGCGGGTTTATGAATTGCGGGTATTTGGACAAAACAAGGTCTCTGTGACGACACATGGTAAATATTTCTTATAGTGAATGGACCAACAAGAGAACAGTCTTCATTTGAAAAGAATATATTTCACCTGTGTCACAGACTACGACATAAAAATCTCTAATAGTATTCAGGTTGTGTGTTACTTGTGTTAGTCAATCTACACTCAACAGTTAGCAACCAAAATGTGTGAAATAAGGAGGATGTCCGTGGGGGATTCAAGTGTTGGTGGTTAAAGCACAGAAACGAAAGCATTGTCGTGAACAAGTGATGTATGAGTTTGCTGTGTGGGCGATTGAGTGACAAACTTTTTCTGTCATCGTGAAAATGACGACCTTGCGAATCATGACCGCAGAAGATGCACCAAAGTCACGCATGCAAGAGATCGCGTGGGTTCGATATCTGGTGCGGTCTGCGTCACTGAATCGCCAAAAGAGCAGGATCTGTGAGGGATATGTGCAGAGGGGAGAAAGTTGAAATCAAAATGGGTGTGCATTGAAATTAAGCAGTAGGCCTAAATGTAATTCATGGCTTGAAACATCAGCCAAGTGGGGCCTTTTTTGTTCTTTCCACTTTGGCAGTTTAATAGAATCTTTATAAGCACGAAGTCAAGTGGTGTTGAAGAATACAATCATTCAACTCTTGTGGTCAACAATGACCTGAGCACCAATTCACTCCACATCCACTCTTCCTTTGTTGACCCAGTACCCATAACTGATAACGATAGCGATTTATGCCCAGGATATTACCGGTAACGATGTGGACAGATTACCATGTGATCACTGGCAGAATGCGGCGATGTATAACATCAACAGGTAATGTGACCAACGTACGGATTTATGATCATTGGAGATTTCCGAGACCATCAGCAGTTTGCACAAAGGGATGGGCAAGAAAGAATGAACGCTCCACAACTACATCAAAGTCAAACGTAGGGCTTGAAATCCAGGTTTGGGGTCAGTAGCTCCAGATGACTATTCTAAAGTCCAGGGTCTGTATTCATAACCTTGCTAGGCCTAGTTTAAAATGGCTTGCTAAACTGCCCAGTTTGTACCTACAATACACAACTAGCAACCATCTACATGTAAGCTGGCAAGGTTTCTGAATATGGGCCCTTTTAACTACCGGTAGTTACTGGATTCTGGGCAGATTTCAATGCCATTCTTTCAACCAAAGATCTTGACTTTTAAAAATTCCCCGTCAACCCTGGCCACTCAGATCAATGGCAAGTAAAACCCATCACTCACGTCATATTACATTTGCAAAAATATTGTGTGAGGAATAGAATTTGTCATGAATAGGCATGAAAAAAGCTTGAAAAACACCTGGGCAAGAATAATATACATGTAGTACAATGACTGCATACTCAAGGTTACATGTATGCGTTAAGTTATATACCGGTACGCCCTGCAAATATGCAGAATACATGTATACCGCTGTGAAATGTTAGGTATGTTTACATGATGCATGGTTCAAGGATTTTTGTTCTTTCCACTTTGGCAGTTTAATAGAATCTTTATAAGCACGAAGTCAAGTGGTGTTGAAGAATACAATCATTCAACTCTTGTGGTCAACAATGACCTGAGCACCAATTCACTCCACATCCACTCTTCATTTGTTGACCCAGGGACCCATAACTGATAACGATAGCGATTTATGTCCAGGATATTACCGGTAACGATGTGGACAGATTACCATGTGATCACTGGCAGAATGCGGCGATGTATAACATCAACAGGTAATGTGACCAACGTACGGATTTATGATCATTGGAGATTTCTGAGACCATCAGCAGTTTGCACAAAGGGATGGGCAAGAAAGAATGAACGCTCCACAACTACATCAAAGTAAAACGTACCGGTAGGGCTTGAAATCCAGGTTTGGGGTCAGCAGCTCCAGATGACTATTCTGAAGTCCAGGGTCCGTATTCATAACCTTGCTAGGCCTAGTTGAAAATGGCTTGTACAGGCCAATGTACACAACTAGCAATCAACTACACGTAAGCTGGCAAGGTTTCTGAATATGGGCCCTTTTAACTACCGGTAGTTACTGGATTCTGGGCAGATTTCAATGCCATTCTTTCAACCAAAGATCTTGACTTTTAAAAATTCCCCGTCAACCCTGGCCACTCAGATCAATGGCAAGTAAAACCCATCACGTCATATTACATTTGAAAAAATATTGTGTGAGGAATTAGTCATGAACAGGCATGAAAAAAGCTTGAAAAACACCTGGGCAAGAATAATATACATGTAGTACAATGACTGCATACTCAAGGTTACATGTATGCGTTAGGCCTAAGTTATATACCGGTACGCCCTGCAAATATGCAGAATACATGTATACCGCTGTGAAATGTTAGGTATGTTTACATGATGCATGGTTCAAGGAGTGCGAGACCCTGATAACTATTCAGACGTGGACAAATCATGCATAACGGGGACCCTAGCTCATTGCCTCAATCGGTGTCACCAGTGGTAAATTAACTATTGAAATGAAACTGACATCCCGGCCCTGATAAATTTGCCACACAAAAGGTGTCCATTGTATAGGATCCCCATTCCCACCAGTGATTTTGATGACATGTACATGTAGGCCTACACATGTAGGCTTACATGGTCTGACTAAGGTATGATCTTCATGGGAAAAATTGGTATTGAGAGAAATGAGTGTCTAAAACTGAACAGCCCAAGAACTGGGAGGGGTCACACAGTCACTGTTATGCTTATCATGTGCACATTATTTAAGTCATGCTAGTTTTGGTAGTCACATCATTTTCATGTAAAGATGACATCTGGTTCTCCTGAGTAAACCAACCTCACATTCCCATAATTGACCTCTCAGAAGATTTTAATTTAAAGCGTCAAGTCGTAGTCCAGGCCGTGCAAGCAAGCCATTGATCAACAGAATGACCAGCCTTCATGCCCTGACCAAAGGCAATATACCACATGGGTGGGGAGATAAATTCCTGACATACCGATGTCATTAGAAGTGTTTAAAGGCAGTGACAGACCTGGTGCATACATGTACACGACACCAGGCGTGCAGGTGTTCCGCCAATCAGACTCTTCGGTAGGTGTTTCGGTCCATGTTACCGCCTCCCTGATTGGTTGAATGCTTTCCCGATGTGTTGCTCATGCACTAGTCTGTCACGGCCTTTAAGGGTTGACTTCGAGTAGCATACTTCCGGCCCAATAAGGCATGTCAATAACATGCATGCCAAGGGCCAAACCTAACTTTTGCTTTGAACGATGGGGCCCACTACCCCCAATAGATGTCACCAGTGGTTAAACCTATTGAAATGAAAGTGACATCCAGGTCCTCATCAATTTCCAGCACAAAAGGCGTCCATTGTATTGGACCTGGTTTCGGTGTGTTGCCCAGTATTGTAGACTCTGATCACCAAGTGAGCAACGTTCGACTTCACAGCACAAACCTAATGGTACACACTTCCGATGCATGGTGCTAAAGCCACAGCAAGCAATACAACCAAGTGAGTCAATCAATTAGACAGTCTGCCCGTGAACACAATTTTTCATTCACGTTGCGTGAAAAGCATGTATTATCAATCCGCGTTAGCCTCGCTACATTTTAGTCAGACAGCAAAGCATTCCAAAGCACCCAGCAAAAGCCTATCACTGATTTTTTATGAAAGCCTATCACCATGGAAACAGCGCTACATCGCCGCCGCCCCTTGCAGATATGATATCACACCCAAGGCCAATGTTCCAAAACAACCGTGTTAGTGAAATAGCAACAAGGTGAAGCACGTGTTTCTGTACAGATGACAGAATTTGAGCCAGTTTGGCATTTATTGTGTCTGTGATAATACCTGGGGCCGAGTATGAGACATTCAAATTCCAAATGTCATCCCTGTCCCCAGGTGATTTTGAGTGTGTGAAGAGTTAGTGTGGATAGCTCAAGTTGTTACATTCAGTTATTTTACGGTAAGATTTGGCTACGATACAGGGTGATGCCAAAACAATCTTCTCTAAATCACAACATGTATGTCTACACAAATTCAGCGTCCATGGGCTGACCACAACTTTTTTGTCACCGATGCATATTGCATCATACATGTAGAACAAGATGGATTTTCAAGATTGTCTGAATCCATCAACAGAAATTTGCTATGATATTCCAAACCTAGAAAGTTCACAGCACCTAAGCAACCAGTGTTTAGAGAACATTGTTTTGATGGCACAGTTCGTCAGACAGTGGCGCCACCTTTTAGGCCTCGTATTTTTCCTTAATTGACCGACACAGGCAGCAAGATAGGATCATTGCCAGGAGCTAGAAACGAAACGAAACGAAAACCGGTTGTAATCATTAAACAGAGAAGTAAATTAGTGAGTCATACTGTTACAATGTTTTTTTGTATTATAGGGAGTCTGTTAAGTATACGAATATTCATGAGGTCTCACCACCCCCTAATAACCTGCTTTTTATGTTTCTAATGAGCTTGGTATTCCCTCTTGTCAGGTTTGCCAATCGATCGGCAAAGGCAGCATGAGAAAATCATGGCCAGAAGCTAGAAACAGAATTTACAGGAACATGAGGAAGATACACAGCTGGGAAGAGTCACCCCATGATGGCATGCTCACACCCATGGCATGCATGCTCACACCCATGGCATGCATGCTAAACATGCATACTACACAAGTCATGCATTTCATGGCTCGTTGGTTTGCTATGAATGATACCTGAACTATTAAAGGTACCCCTCCAAGTGAAAATCTCACACGGGTTGGCTCTCAATGGGCAATTCACTGTTGCTGATTTCCTAACGGCTCATGCCTTGAACACTAACACGAACGACTTTCCCCTTGTTTTCTACAGCAGAGTTGCCCATAGAGAGCCAACCCGCCCATAGAGAGCCAACCCGCCCATAGAGAGCCAACCCGCCCATAGAGAGCCAACCCGCCCATAGAGAGCCAACCCGCACGAGACAACTCACACTGTATGGAGCATACATGTAAGAAGTCGTACATCTAAACGAAGAACGGAGCTCCGCAGAAGAGAAACGCGAAACAAACTACAGTTGAACATCTCAGACTTTTGAATTTGATTATCATAACGATAACAACGCCATGGGGAGGGCAATTCTACTGAGTATTGAGTACTGGTGTAATGTTTTTCACTGCCCCCCATTTGCCAATGCCCCCCCAACAAAAGCCTGACGTATTAAGCCCTTTTCTAATACATTTGTAATGTAAAGTTTCCTTCCAGACCCATGGCTAATTATGCTGATTATGCAAGGATTATGATGTCGGTGCATAGCCTTTATTCAGGAGCATACTTATTCATTATTCGGGTATATGCTATGGTCTCGACTGACAACCATTTCAATCAAAAGATGAACAACAAAACAGCTGAGATAGAGAAAAGCAAATCATGAAGAATTAAGAATGAAACGTATTGTATGAATGGACCAAGAAGCCAAAGAATTTGACGAAATGCCTAAAGTCGGCGTATTGTGGAAAACTTACCATGACGACAAGGATAGCGATAGCGACACCTCCAAGAATGGCTGCGTTGCCGGTGATGCTGGCGTACGTGACGTCGTAACAACCCTGAAGAAAAAAGACGACATTTGAATTCAGCACTGTGACTGAAGTGCCACTTTTATACTCCAGTCCCTCTAGAAACCTTTCTTGGGAACTCAAGGAGAAGCTCAATAAGTTGACGTAAATGAGAAAGATCTGCGCACTTCCGCCGAAATCGCACAACCTCGGTCTGAAACTGAATGACGCGACGCAGAGAACCCCACGACAGTGACTTCGACGACGTTGTGTCAGACTCGACAATTGCTCAATCATGGATGGCGTCGCGTCAGCTGGTTTCAGGTCGAGGTTCTGTTTGCGATTTTGGCGGAAGTGTGCAGATCTTGGAATTTGTCTATCGGCGCTCACTTGATCCTGTCAGCCTAGTTGAGAATACTGAGGGACTCACCCCGGGAATCAAACCCGTGACCTCTTGGTCTCAAGTCTCATCACTTCGCTATC
Organism: Notospermus geniculatus; assembly: GCA_002633025.1. NCBI lineage: Eukaryota > Metazoa > Nemertea > Pilidiophora > Heteronemertea > Lineidae > Notospermus > Notospermus geniculatus. The sequence continues at coordinate 233,907 of NMRB01000650.1, forward strand.
GTATGAAGAAGATTCAACAGATGCAAAATCCAAGAGCTTCCACGTTGCTCCAAGAGCTTCCACTTTGCTCCAAGAGCTTCCACTTTGCTCCAAGAGCTTCCACTTTGCTCCAAGAGCTTCGAGGAGCCTGATAGCCCAGTGGTTATCACGTCCGCTTCACCAAGCGGCAGGTCCCGGGTTCAAATCCAGCCCGGGCATATGGGATTTCATCCCCGGCTCTTCACGTCCGTCGCATAAGACAGTAAGCCGTGGTGCCTTGTACTTTGTGTCTTTGCAAGGGCAAGTAAAATACCCCATCCAAGTGAGGAACATGAGTAGCTTGCGATGGCCTCTTCCGTACTTACCAGGGCCAATAATGCTATTGCGTCGACCCTGACGGAAAAATGAAATACAAATACGAATACTTTGCTGACCACCAACTGTTGGGTAAAATTCACAAGTCATTCTACCAGACCATATCAATCATACTTACGCTGCCGTACATGTCTGGGTTTTCCTTGTAACCAGCTGGAGCGGGATCGACTGTCGGCGGGGAGTTAGGGACGGGAATGGTCCCCTGACATTTGGCGAGGTTGGTGTAATCCTTGGTTTCGTTAGTCTTACAGCAAGATGCTGGCACCGACAACCGGCCGGCAACAGCTGAAATACAACAATNGTCATGCAATTCCTGCACGGAAGAACGATCTCCGAAGAAAAATCAGTGCCTTTTCCTGCGAGGTCAAACTGGTAGCAAGTTTGAGGTGAACTTGTGGCGAATATTTGGCGATTTTCGGGCGAATTGGCGGCGAACTTTCGGCGAATTTCTGGCTATTTTCTGGCGAATTTCTGGCTATTTTCTGGCGAATTTCTGGCTATTTTCTGGCGAATTTCTGGCGAACGTTCGGCGGATTTTCGGCCAATTTCTGGCGCTTTTTTTGGCGAACTGGTGGCGATTTTGTGGCGAATTTTTCAAAAATCGCCAAAAGATAGCACAGAATTCGCCAAACAATCGCCGAAATTCACCTCAAATAATTTGGACAAGCTCCCTAAGCTCACCACAGGTGAGCTAATAATGATGATTACTTCAATAAGGAGTGAAGGCATGCAGAATCACTTGCCAATGTTCACAAGATACGACGCCACCTGATGGTCAGAAGACAAAGTAAGTACTTACACTGGTTGTTGTACCACGTGCTGTTCTTGTACAAGAACCATGAGGTGGCGGACTTGTAGTCTCCCGTCACACCACAGCACTTGAACTGAAATGAGGAGATAACGCCATTCAGAAAGTCATATGAGAGGATGCAGATGACGTCACGTCATCAGTTTATATCTGCCAAAATGACGCCGTCGGCCCATGTGGCACACTGTCATCGGCGCAATGGGGTTGTAGCCATTTTGTTTCTATCATCAGGGTGGCGCTGCGACCGTATCCACTTTTCAACTGTGACGTTGTACGAACGTCAACGTCACACTGCCATGACGTTGTGGCTCCATGCTCGCACCTCGTATTGCCACGGAGATGACGTCCTGAAGACAATGAAGAGGCCTGATATGGTCGCAGCGACATCTTTCCGTGGAGAAGTGGTGATGTCCTCATTGGAACGGGGGTGTGATTTCAACCATGACCATACGTACATTCTCCTGGGCGGTGTCCCATGCTTCCGTTACAGTCTTGTCACTTCCATATTTGTCCTTAAGGGATGTCTCCATCTCTGTCTTCAGGAAACTGCTGACTTTGTCCTTGAAGACGAACGCCAGGATGGCGCCAACCAAGAGAATGATGAAGATGACCAAGAGGAGGGCAAAGAACTGAAAGACAGAAAGATTAAAAGGATGATTATTGTTCAGGAACTGGTAGTAGACCATCATCAGTCACCAAGGTTAGACGCTGCAAGACATGAATACGCTGCTAAAGTGTCGCAACTGCAGACAAGTCTTGAAGACCGTCTCTCGTACTCACCGTTCCCAGCATGCACTTGCTCTCCTTGATGGCGCCACAGCAGCCAAGGAATCCAATGATCAGAATGACGGCACCGCAGACGATCAAGACATAAGCAGCAGATGAATACAGGGTAGTTCCAAGGAAAGCAGATAGCGTGGAGGTGGCGCCAGAACTGTCAACAGCCACCCAGATTCCAACACCGAGAAGAGCAGCTCCTCCTATCTGAAAGATGGGATATCAACCAATTATTATCAAACATGATACAAGATGAATGCAACCAAGGCAGACCTGTTTGGTAATGGTTCCTAACTCCACAAGTGTTCATGCTTGCTCTACTGCACTGGCATTGCTTGACTCGCAAACAATAGAATTTCTATTGTTTGCGAGGTGCATGCACATTTTACAATGTAGCTCGCCTTAAAATGACAAGGCCTGAAATTGACAAGAAGATAGATCTGCACACTTCTGCCGAATTTGCAAACACAACCTTGGTCTGAAACTCAATGATGTGACGCAGAGAACCCCACGAGAGTGACTTCGACGACGTTGCGTCAGAGTCGACCATTGCAGAAACATGGATGGCGTCACATCAGCTGGTTTCAGATCGAGGTTGTGGTTGCGATTTCGGCAGAAGATCTGCAAATTCGAGAATCACCTATAGCCCAGCATAAGCTAGGCCAGAATGTTGATGCTTCAAACTGTATGACCTTCTGCTCATTCCAGACAGCAGATTAGTAAATTATTGATGGTATTGGATACTTACAAATATGAGGAAGTTGAACACAAACATAGCATATTTGATGAATTTCGCACAACCTTCTACCCCCATTTTGGATTTTTATTTGTTCCTACAAATCTGTACAAATCTGAAGAGAAAAACATGAAAGTTGTATTAAAATCTAATTTCACAAGAATCCCGGACAAGAATATGACAAAGATCTTCGACGTCAAGTTGATGACCGTCCTTACAAAACAGCTCTCGATTCAACTATAACACACATTACAGTGGAACCTCCCTCAACGGACACCTCTGCCAGGAGGACACCTCTCTAATGAGGACACTGGAAAATGTTCAGTCCAAAACCGGTCATTTCTATTCATTTCAACCTCTGTAATAAGGACACCTCTCAATTAAGGACAGCATTTGTCAGTCCCAAAGGTGTCCTTAATAGGTTCAACTGTATTAGTATTACAGTCGTGACAGTCAAATACCATCCTTGTAAAAACATAGCAAATTTGGGCTCACACGCCCAGCAAATGGTAATTATCAGAGTTAATTATAACCTATGTATTACATGTATGTATTGTTAATAACAGTATCACTGTCCTACACTCAAGCCAGGTTGCCACACTTCCCTACATAAATGTTACCAGGAAGTTACCACAACCATTGACTGCAGAGTCATGCAACATTTGTATTCAAGTTGCATAATCACAAACAGGCTTGGATAAGCAGTCAGTGGGTTTTCCTACAAAACAAGTAATATTTGGCCACGAACGCAGCGATCAATTAACAAAAATTTCTTCCTATTTCAATTTTCATCATCAAAGTCCTCAATTTCATCATACAGTTTCCCTGCTTTGTGACCGATTCTTCCATTTTTTAGCCACAATATTTCGACAGAATTCCACAAGAACCTCCCATTAGATATACCTTATATTTAGAAGCAGGAACATTGAAAACTGTTTTCTTTGAAAACATCTGATCACAACTGAGGGTTATCTTAACACATACACATGGATTTGTGGCAAATTTATGGAAAATAACATCTAAAACAAACAAGATCTAATACTATAGCTGAAGGGGTTATTGTCGTCCTGGGTACACATAAAGTGTACCCAGGTTCGATGTCGTCAACTGAAATTGTACCCTGGGTCCACTTTCCTGTTACAAACTGTACCCAGGTTCAGATTTAGGAATGTAGGAAAAAATCCCCCCNTAGATTATCTCTTTTATTTGCATTCTCTAGACTACAGCCAAATGTCCTATATTTCACTGACAGATAGCAATACCATTCAGTACACTACAGTACAACCTCTTTTAAATGGCACCTTCTAGCTGGATTAAAACAACTGCGTGTTACATGTAAGCTGCATTTACCAGTATCCGGAATGCGGTAGGGACGCGGAATCCCCGGCGGAGCCGTAGTTGTATGCGAAAATGCATCGCATTTTCTGCTTCCGCGTGTAAGCTAAACATAGCTTTATTCTACATAAGGACTGCGATAACAACAACGTGTTTTCAATAAAGTGAACAGAATGTCCAAAACTAAGAGGTTTTCCCTGACAGGTTCCTTTTTATATAAAGGGGGTCTAACTGATGATATGGCACTTGGCAACACTGATGTACATGTACCAACCCACGGTGCCTTATCATCAAACCAGTTCGGAACTTAGCGAGTTCCTCTTTGAAACTAGTAGTATTACATCCACGTGAACGTATACATACACAGACGCTTTTTCTTTCCCATCGTGGGATCAACACCCAATCAATTACCATAAAGAAGTCTTTCCAACATGGCCGACAATGTATCACCATAGCGACCAGGCAGGAGCTCCCAGGACTACCTAACCAAGTCCACCTATTATTTACATCAATAGCAACGTGTATGTTCAGACAGCACGTCAATTATTGCAAGCACCAGCAACTTTGCTGTGGAATAAATGCATGACTGCACGTCAAGATACATGTACATACAATTAAATGATAAATTCGTCTAGTTACATGGGCAACAGAAATAAATAACCGTCAGGTTTTTGTCTGTTTTTTATAATCATCTGCAATCAATCATATCATTTATAATAATACTACGAGCACTGCATGCCATATTCTCTGTGAGTATGTACATGTAGTATACATTCTGCATACTCAGCGTTGTCGAGTCAGTGGGTGTGTCTGCAAACACCAAATGACCCTCTCAATGGGAGTTTTCCACAAACAAACCGGATGATGATCTGTAATGTAAGCAAACTCAAAATCGGCAAAAATTTAAAATCATACTGCAACAATACACCACGGATTTGTTTGCTAAGCTCCAAGGGAGATGCATTTATGAGTACTATTGTTATAGTCGTTTTAAGCACAATTGTCAGTATGATGTTAGTCTATTGTAAATGCTGCCATGTCAAATTTTGTGCAGTACTCTTTAGTTCATATGCATGCCTGGAATGTTCTGCACAACTGATATGATATAACAAGGTAACAGTCCGAACATGTATGTATCATGCATGCAATGCGAATTTCATCCACTTATATATCTGCCTTGTGGGAAAAGAGGAGCCATCAAACAGCATGGTGTCCCATATCAGAATACCACGACACTACAACATGGGCAGATCTTTCAAAGACTAAAATTGTGGTCTGTCCACCATTCAAATCCATTGACTTTTCCTCATAAGCTGTAGCCTACATGTACATGTAATTTGTGTCTTACTGGCTTTAATACTATACTGTAACTTGACATGTAAGCAAAGCGTCATCAGGCATTGCACAAGAAATATTGAGCAACAGTTCATAAAACATGGATTTAATGAGTAAAATGTATAGCTCACAATGAATAGCTTAAATTGTAAATGCCTTGCTGAGCTCGCATAAAACTTTGTGGGTCTGAGTATGGCAATGAGTCTGAACACCAGGGTGTGCCCTGGAAGGCCAATCATATACGGTCGAGTTTCCGAATGCTATCAATCAAAACATCGATTATTTGTCAACCATATCAAAATCATGAAATCATAACATTATTCTAAAAGTCAGAGGACAACTCTTCAGCACTTTCATCACACACCACACCTTGTGGAGCACTTCAAAGATATTCCATAATCTGACATGTATTTTTAACTATCTCATTCTATATTTACCAACCATTTCAAAAAAGTAGAAAGTGCAACCAGTTGGTGTGAGTTACCGGTAAGCTGTGTAGACAGAAGTATAGGTTCCCCACTGAATACAGGGTTCTCATCCGCACTAAAAATAGCGTATTATACGCTATGGTAGTCTGAAAGTATAGTACACCTGTACAGTCCTCAGAATGCTTAGATTTTGTGCTGATTATTTGCCAGTGGCAGTAAGCGTATTTATTACATGTACCGGGGTACATGTATGCCAATATTCACAGCAGAAGCACATACATGTAATACACCATACACTGTAAATCTCTAGCCATGAGCACAATATTTAAAATCACATTCAAAATCAAGCAAACCTCTGGGGAAGCACATAATGGAGACCATACATTTAGGGAAGCTAAAAACGCCTTAGGCTAATGTGAGATGAGCACTTTTTAGTTTTTGTGTGCCAAGTTCATGAATCAAAACACATTTTTTATGCTATTGAGAGAAGCTCAGAAAATATGCGAAGTTCAATGACAGAAGCATTTTTTGTGTGCTAAGGCAATTTTTCAAATGAGAACCCTGTGAATACATGTACAATGTAGTTCTGTAACATCTGTACAGTCCATGGGGTACTTCCTCCACTGGGAGTCCTCAAGGCCCATTTCCACCCCACTGAAAGGACTTTACCTGAATTTAAAAGTAGCGACTCAAAGCATTCCCTGGAGGATAGTACTGACCTTCAAACCATGAAGAAACGAAATGAAATGATCTGCATGAAAGTTCAATAAGGCTAGCAAAAGATACGAGACTTACTGGTTATACCGCGTCGTCGCAAATGATGATCAACAGATGACCTAAATGATTGCAACACACAATAATCCACCAGACACAAAAGAGGAATGCAACCAGAAGTGTAAAAAATCCTTTCAATTCACCTCAAAATTGTTATTGTATCTATCTGGAACAGCTATCACATTAAATCACTTCTAACAAAACGTCAATGGAATTCATGAAGCAGAACGAAGACAACAACAAGAGCCCCCTGTGGGGAACTCTCAGAAACACCAGGTGTACGTCTCTGTCCTGTCACAGGGTTCCCGCTGCCAGTCTTCACTCTCGTCATTGAAGAATAAAATGTGCTGAGTGACTATTGGAAAACAGTCATTTCATTGATTTTGACCAGGATTTTAATGATAATTCAGGAGTGACTAATGGAAATTCTAAAAGTGAAGAAAACTATAGATCCAAGTTCCAGGGGGAACCCTGCTGTCAGTTACTGAAGATGAGAAATAAGATGAGGCAGTTGGCCTATCATCTTTACAGTCATCTGTGTGAACAGGGTATCCGCCAGAAATATTTTTGCGGGTACGAATTTGTTCAAAATCAGGAAAAACCCCATCAAATTAAGGCCAAGGGTTATGTCATAAAGTGACTCGAAATCTCGAATTTTTTACGCAAAAAATCTGGCTAACTGCACACTAAATTTGGAAAACAAGGCTCGGGGCCTTAGGGAGCCGTCACAAGGAGGTGCCCCGAGCCTTATAGAGCGCAGTTAGTCAGATTTTTTCGTCAAAAATTCGAGATTTCAAGTCACTTTACATAACACAGCTGTTTGAGCCTCCATCGAAAGAACTGATCACCCTCTTGTCATTTACTAACCAATGTTCGAGTAATACCGCGTCATTTTCTGAGACTTATGTAAGAACAAGGCACAGGTATTGAATTCCTCTACAAATGAGCTCTCAAAAAACAGAAAATTCACAAACGTGATCGAGTTTGTATGAATATATCGTGGATTGGTAGTTATTCAGCTAGGATATTGTATCATTCGTTTTCTACTCCGAGGATTCTTACATGGTGAAATATGTACTTAACTTTTTCTGACGACAATAGCTTCCTCACAAATGATTATTTGGCGAATAGAAGGATAGGAAGTCGTGCACTGATATTTTGTCTAAAGCATGCGGCCATCAAATAAAGTTTCTCATTTCTGATATTTCTAATATCGGAGAGCTTAGATATACAAAAGAAAGCTATACAAATTTCCTTTGTGTACAAAGTCTGCCATTTGAAATGCAAATGAGCAAGCAATGATGCAACGTTTTTATTGCCTCATAACGAAGTTAACACCTAAGGAAACACGTAAGACATATTACTTCATAGTCAACAACCTAAAGAGGTTATGAAACCATTTCGATGGAAGGACTCAAAAGCCTGAAACAGCTGTGATAACCCTTAAAGAAAATGGCCCTTTTCTGTTCCTTTGAGGGTACGAGCATAGTACCGGAGTACCCTCTGGTGACTGGTGGAAACACTCTCACTGGTGAACCAGTCGAACCAGCATTCCGCCAAAACAGGGCCTTGGCCTACCAACCATGGTCCATGAATTATGATGCCTTGGACGCTTTCCCTGGAATGGATCCTACGGACCTAGGCCTAGGCCTACATTGTAGCAAATTCTACTGGACGGACGGACCTTGTTCTGAGAGGTATGGTGAGCCTACATGTTGCCCTAGAAGCCTAGCCTAGTACAGCGGCTACCGGTAGCGCCACGCCCACCGTACGTCATGACGTCGTAGGCCTACGCCTTTACGGTAACCTTAAACGGTAGGCCTAGGCCTACGTGCACACCCACGTCATGACTGATGACAGGCATCAATCCCCCTTCTGTCCTTCACTATTGGTTTATTACATCAACTTCCTCCAATATAAATGTACTTTTTATAAGGGGACAACAGACCATGCACCAAGTCGGATAACATGCGTGTGCATTAGGCCTGCAGATACACACACTGCCGGCATGGCCGGAGTGCCTCAGAATTAACTGTCAGACGAGCCGGCCCCAAAAATGGAAAAGAAACAGTCGCCAAAACATGCTAAAGCGGCTCATCAGAATCACAGATCAGTCTGAATACGAATAAACGTCAAGTTGCGTGGAATTTGAAATAAATTACAGAGCAAATTCGGTTTTTACCAGAGCTTCAGTCGGCGTCCACCACGAAAAAATACACTGCACTGCCGTGTCAGCCTGCACAGGGCGCGGTTCATTTGGAGATTACGTAACACCATCCCACCCTGTCGACCAATGAGAATCCACGAGCGGACGGAGCGATAGTCCTGCCACCTCTCGGGTATTACATTACCTAACCGTCTCCTGAATTGTCCTCAGTAAATGTGGGGATGTTCTTCTAAGTAATTTTTCATGTTTTTTTTGGGATGATAAATTTTATTTGATTACATTTAGGGGCCATACTATCTATTCAGGGGGAGCATAGTATTAAAGCCCCACGATATTCAATTCCGCATTTGGTTTCATAGCTTATTCAAAGGTGGCGTTGCGATAGTTTCCACGGCTAGTCCGGAGGAAAAGTCAGTCGCGCACGACAACAACAACGTAAAAGTAGCTCTCCTTTGTGTTGAGAACGTTGGAGGTAATATTGTCAATGATGGCGGACAATTTGGACGACATGCATGACATGTCAGATGGTTGCGGCCGCGAGGGCGGGAAAGAATATTACATGTATTATGAACATGATGAACAAGATCATGATCATGATGATGAAGATGATGAAGATAGGCAGCCTAAGCGGAAGAAGCGGAAGTATGTAAAGCATTCCTCGCGCGATGAGGCGAGGGCCGCAGAGAAGAAAAGAAAGCGCGAGTATGATCGAACTCGTGTAACCGTCGGCTCCGAGTTTGAAAACTGGGAAAAGCAAAGGTTGGCCGACGGTTACACGACTCAGAAGGCATGGATCAGTCACCTCCTGGCCCTACATGAGTGTAGGTGTGACTTTCGGCATGCGGTGAGAGATGGCTGTGCTGTTGACGAGTTTTCAATAGTGTAAGTTGTTGGCGTACGATAATGATACGGGTAGGGCCATCTAGCCTACCGGTAGGCCTACAGACTACAGTCTACACCATCACGGTAGGCCTAATGCGTGACTGTCATGACTGTACATTCGCCTGTACAAAATGTAGGGCCCAATTTTCTTTAAAAAACTTTTAATTGAAAAAAATCGGTCATATTCATGTCGAACATACATAGGCCTAACTCGATATATATTTACCGGTATATTAAGGAAGAATTTTAAATTTTTTTCAATGCACAATCACGTTAGGCCTACATGTACACCGTGCCTGTACATTTGTATCTATGTACATCCTACATGTAGGCCCAATTTTCAAAAACTTTTAGGCCAGGGTCATATAGGCTAGCCTATGCCCTAGGCTACCGGTATTCTGAGCAGTTCTATCGTTCTATTTGCTATCCCCAGCCAAGAATCTGCATAAGTCCGTGAACATAATTGATGACTGAACTGGTTAGAAATCGAGTGATTATGTACATGTACATAAACCTAGGTGTTTGATTTTCAGGCCCCCTTCTGACATCTCGGAGAAACTCAGTTTCTACATGTATTTGAACAATGCATCGACTGAAGTGGCTGTGCCTTCACCTATGAAGAAATATACAAGGTGAGAATGTATTTTGTGTGTCAGAGTTGTTTGGTCATATTCATTCAAACATTTCAATGACCATCAGCATTACAAAGTCCTACCTGGGAATGACTTGACCCAGATTGCTCATAACTGATATGTACCTCCCTCTGTCATTAGACTATATGATCTCCAATCCAGTGAGCACATGGTCCATGGGCCATTTCATTTAAAGTACCTTTTTCATATGGATCATATTGTCATACAGTGTACAATACGTACACTGTTTTCTCTACCGTTATTCCTCATGTATCATTTCAGCTCAGCAGACCAACATACATGCACCGTGCAGGATGCTGAAGAAAGCTTGAAGCAAGTTACGATACATTCTGAAGGTAAACCCTTTCCAATCCCAATCCACAACCATGTAAGTGGACCATTATCATTGAACTTATGCATTTAAAATGTTGTTCATTCAAATATTTTTTTTCCCCACAGAATCTCCAATAATTCCAGTGGCCAAATATGGTGGTGCTCCTGATGTGTTTGATGGAGAAGATGACTCAATTCTGAAGCAAGTTACGATACATTCTGAAGGTAAACCCTTTCCATTCCCAATCCACAACCATGTAAGTGGACTATTATCATTGAACTTATGCATTTAAAATGTTGTTCATTTCAAATAATTTTTTCCCCACAGAATCCCCATTAATTCCAGTGGCCAATAGTGGTGCTCCTGATACATGTAGGTTGGATGGAAAAGATGACTCAATTCTGAAGCTAGTTGCGATACATTCTGAAGGTAAATCCATATCATTCCCAATCCACAACCATGTAAGTTGACCATTATCATTAAACTTATGCATTTAAAATGTTGTTCATCCAAAGAAATTTTTTTCCCCGCAGAATCTCCAATAATTCCAGTTGCCAAATATGGTGGTGCTCCTGATGTGTTTGATGGAAAGGATTACTCAATTCCGAAGCAAGTTACGATACATTCTGAAGGTAAACCCTTTCCATTCCCTATCAACAACCATGTAAGTGGACCATTATCATTGAACTTATGCATTTAAAACTTTAATCATTCAAAGAAATTTTTTTCCCACAGAATCTCCATTAATTCCTGTGGCCAACACTGGTGCTCCTGATACATGTAGGTTGGATGGAAAAGATGACTCAATTCTGTAAGTCCTACGTGTATGAATTAATTGGTGTTTCTTGTCAACCTCAGTGGTAGCATTCAGTTTGATATATATGGTCTCCATACACCTACCGGTACATGCAATATAAAATGCTAAGTTCAGGAGTAAAAAGGCTGAACAAAATTTTAAAAATCCCTCCTTCCTGAAGGAGACCTCGTTACCGGAATCACACTTTTTTTAGGCCTTCTTGTTCCTATTTGTTTACAGGGCTGGAGCAGGTTCCCCCTTCTACAGACCAGCCATGGGAAACCGAGGTGATGGTAATTCTTCTTTCCTACTGCCACATGTGTTAAATTGTTCATCACTGCCTCCCACAATTTTGGTACTTCAGTTGGAAAGTGGCAAACATTTGTTACTTGAGTTGAAGTTTTCCTTTGCAACAATACATGTTGTACTGGAGGCTGTAGTTGAACACAGATTTGTATACCCATCACATAAAGGTTAATGTGGATTAATTTCAGATCCACTTCCACACCCTCTGACAGCTTCGACACCCTTGATCCAACATCCCGTACCAACTGCCACCATACATGCCAAACAAGTGCAATCGGCAGGATACAGCAATACTTTGTAAGTTCACATTCTGTTTAGTCCATCCCTTGTAACATTGCATTTGTGTACTTCCCAAGATGAATCTGCAGTCGTAGTGCAACTTTGGTTGCCACCTGTTCCGTATAGGTTGAAGCATATTGCTTGTCTGTTAACTTGTGGATAATTATGTCAGAAATTGCAATTGTGGTTTTGTTACATGTACATCAAATCACACAAGCATGTAACTTTTCAGGTTGAATATCCCATTTAGAGTCAATACTCCAGCTGCTGAAGACTCAGAGGATGAAGATGATAGGTACTTTTGAGTTACATACACATGTGCTGGTCTTTTTAGCCCGCTTGGCCACAAGGCCCAGCAGGGCTTAAGCTGTGGTTGGGGCCATTGAGTGGTGGTCTGCCGTGCGTCAGTACGTACGTACGTACGTCCGTAAACTTTTGGTTTGTTAGCGCTCTAGCGCCTTTATTTTTTGACAAATCTTTTTGGTCTTTGACGGGTGTATATATGGGCCTAATATCTAGGTCGAGTTCAATTTTGAGCGCGGTTGGATTCCTAGTTTGGCCTCCAGGGGGCGTTTTGTTAAAAACTTCAAAGGGCTATATTTTGATAATTGTTTGAACTATCGTGTTGAAACTTTGCACACATGTACCTCTAGGTTATAGCAACCTACAGACAAAATTTTCACGAAATCGGATTCTTGACTTTGCCACTAGGGGGCCAAAACCAAAATCACTGAAAGTACTATTTCTTCCTTACCAAAAGATGGATCTTTGTCAAATTTTTATCATGGGTATATCTAGTAGGGGGGGTACATAAGATACAGTACTCGAGTTTTTAATTTGACCTACTTTTCAAGTTCACAGAGATCAAAATTCACCTGAAATTACGAAATTGGCTCTTTTTATAATGGTTTGACCTATTGCTTTGAAACTTTGCACATACATGTATCTACATGTACCTCTAGGCTGTAACAACTCAGATGAATTTTTGGCAAAATCTGATTCTTGACTTTGGCACTAGGGGGCCAAACTGCTTCAAGCCAAGCGGGCACAGTGCCATTGGCACTATTTTTTGGTTATAACATCAACAACAAGTCCGTTAGCCCTGTTTACCAGGTTTCTTTCATCAAATCATGTGACTCTATGTGAAATTGACGCAAACTGGCGTCAATAGGGCGCTGCACGTGGATTGACATTACGCCTGACGTGACGAGACAACACACGAAATAACGTCATCTTGACGTTTCTTCACATGGGATTCCTCTACATGGGTATCATAACTTTTTAAGTTTTCTGACTTAGTGTTTTACTGCCAGATGAAGATGGGAGCACTGAACACAGATAATTGAAACTGGATTTTATTGCTTTTCTGAACGCCATACATGTACATGACTCATAATTTTTCTGTGAATGAGTGAACTTATCGGTACATGTACTTGTTCTGTGTAATTGGCATGCGTGTTTGTTTTGTTTCAGTGAATGTGATGAAGAAGAGTCGATTGATGTCACCTTCAATCCGTCCTGGGAGGACGTTGAGCCTGGCGGGATCGAACCACCAAAAGGCAGATTGACTGGTGATGTTGATGCTGAGACGGCAATCAAAGAACCGAAATGTATTGCTTATAATTTTGTGTTGGAAGACCTTGTTAAGAGAGCAGTGGGCTCAAGTTGTGTTGTGTGCCATGAACCATTGAAATACCACAGCGTCATGCGGGCCACTTGCTTGGTGATCACGTGGCAATGCTCCAAAAGATCCAGCCATGTCGTCGGAAGCTGGAGTTCCCAACCAAGAACTTCCGGGATGTACAGTGGGAATTTGCTGGCATCAATTGGGACCAGTGTGTCAGGCAACAACTACAAGAAGCTTGCATTGTTTGCGCATTTCATTAACTTAGGATTTATTGGTGAATCCAACATGTACAGGTAAAAATATATGCCTTTTTCATGTCGCATATTTATCAGTTGCATCATTTCTGCTTGTCATAATCTTCATAGTATAGTTATATGAGTAAAATTGAATACCGGTACTGAAATTCTTGTTCAAAAACTATTATCGGTAACATTTGCTTCCCGTGGTACCATGATGAATTGCAGTGTTATTATTTCGTTGTAACGTTTCAGACAAATATGAATCGGGCACATCATCTTGTACATTCATTTGTAAAAAATAATGTGATTAGTAGTATTTTCAAAGAACCTTTTTTTTCCAGGAATCATATGAACGTAAGATATCAGCTGGTTGTTTTTACTGCAACATTGTCTGTTTAATAGTAGGGTGATGTGATTATTTGTTGAATGCCACTCCTCATGATTGTCTGCTGCTTTCATTAACTGGTGTCAGAGGTTTCTGTCCTACATGTAATTTACACAGTTTCCTTTGCTTGGGCATATTCATAGGTGAAACTTATCAAATCCGTGCTCCCTGTATACTTCACTCTTCCTGTCGCACTCCTCTTAGAAATGCTTGCTGAAAAAAAAAAATTTCACACTATCCGTATCACCTGCACTTACACATCAGCACACGTGTGTACGTATGAAACGTCATCAGAACATAAAGTATTTCATTTCCTTTCAGACAACTTTGCTTGAGATTAACTCATTCAGCCCTAATGGCATTTCTTCGATCCTTACCATGTTTTGGCAAGTTTTGAAACACCGCTTAATGAGAGAAATTACAATGGTGATAACTTCAAATATTTATTCAAGTGAATCATACTTTTTGAGGAAGTGTGTGCATATTCAGTGCGTCCCAGCCAGGGAGTGAATGAGTTAATTACACAGCATGTTTGACCAATTGCTTTGAATCTTTGCACATATGTACATGTACCTCAAGGCAGTAACAACTCAGATGAATTCTCTGCAAAATCTGATTCTTGACTTTGCAAATACGGGGCCAAACTGCTTCAAGCCAAGCGGACACAGTCCATTGGCACTATTTTTTGCTAATGTAAGGCGCCATCGCAAGTTGTACCACTGTCTTAAAAAATGTCTGAATGATGTCGACTGTTGCTGACGATGCTTTTTGTTGAACTGAAATATTATCTAAAAATTTGAATACTAGTAGTAATACCGGCGTACAGTAATTAGGAAATCGTCGCTAATTACAGCTTCTGTTGCAGGATCCAGCGGCTGTTTGTCTGCCCGGCTGTCGATCAAGTGTGGCGTGAGATGCAGGAGAATTTGCTGTCCAAGGTAACTGGTCCCCTGGTCATAGCTGGGGATGGAAGGAACGATTCTCCTGGCCATTCGGCCAAATACCTTACGTATTCGTTCATGAGTGGTGACACACAAGAAATTGTATCGTTGGTGGTTGTTGATGTGCGGGAAGCCGATTTGAAAAGCCCCAATATGGAGAGGATTGGCTTCAAGAAAGCTCTCGCTGAAGTCAGATCCAAAGTTGAGGTGAAGGAAATAGTGACTGATGCACACCCGCAGATTGACGCTTCCATGAGTAAGTATACGAGTCGTAAATTATCTTGCATTGTTTTGCAACCACTGAGGGTATTGATGTGAAACTCGGCACTTACATACCCCATGGCCTACCATCGGGTGTGAGTGTGACCCTGGTGTTACTCGAGGTGATCCTATGGAGTCTACGTGAAGCCAGTGTTTTTGGCTAGGGTAGGCCTGCTACACAAAGAGTAACACCTAACCCGTTCCAAACAACTATGAAACTTGACCTCACCCATTGTATGGTACTACTTTCAGAACATGATCCTGACTTACAAGGTATTGAACATCAACATGACGTGTGGCATGTGAGCAAAAACTTGACAAAGAAACTTGTTGAGGTAAGTTTGTGTGGTGTTACCTTTAATGCAATTAATACTGTTTTCTTGCCGAAACCAGTTCCCATCATTGCAATGTAAGTGCCAATTTACTCTTGGTAGTTCCTCAAATACAGTACAACTTGCCTACATTATTTAATGGCGATTGATCGGTTTGGGTTGATGTGAGGCCATTTTACATTGTTACAGTAAGCTCGAGTTTAAACCACCGATTCATTATGTTCATAAGCACACCCATAGCAGGGTCAGTTTCACCCTTGGCCTTAAGCAACTATTCATTCCATCACGTGGTTGTGATCGTACAAGCCATTCCAGCCATTCAGCGTAATAGTTCTTATGTTTTATTCACTCCCATTTCGACTGGGGGTGTGCTTATGAACCGGTGGTTTAAACTCGAGCTTACTGTATATGCGAGTTCTACTGTAATTGAAGAAGATACCTTTAACTATTTTTTCCTCTTACTGTATTTCAGGCTTGTAAGGGAAGACGTTGCAATGACATTGCTCCCTGGATACCCAAAATTAGAAACCACCTGTGGTACTGTGCGAGGGAGTGTAAAGGGGACATCAAGCATTTGACAGTAGGTTGTGTCTTGGATTCATGTTTTTTTTGCTGTGCCATAACTTGGGCTGGCTGTAGGTTTTAAAATTCTGAGCAGTTCTGATAACAGCACAATGTTTTTCTTTTATTTTCGCACATGTGTAGATTTATACAAAAGAAGTGCACTTTTCCTCAACATTATTCATGCGTACATCACTTGTTTTCTAGGAACACTGGGTTCGTGTTATCAATCACTTGTGCAATGAGCACATGTGGGTTGATGTAACCGGAGTTACAGGAGGAAGATGTAACCATCCCATTCCACTACCTGAAGATGAAAGAGATAAACCTTGGATTGAAAAGAATTCCCCAGCACATTCTGCCCTGATCGAAATTGTTTACAACAAACGGTTCCTTGGCAATTTGCATTACATTAAAAATTTCAGGTATGCAGGTCACTCCCCTGACAGTCGTCATTGTAACTTTAATTTATACTTGATCGAGGCTGATGCCCTCCATTCAAAGAAAACTGTTTCTGTTACCNCCCCCCCCCCCCCCCCCCCCAGTCAAACTGAGCAAAGATCTCACAATTTGACATCTCCACCCTATAAAGTAAATTTCACCCTTTCACTCAGCAAATGAACCTTCCATTCAGTTTTCCTGTCTGGAGACCATCAGATTTGTTGTCAAGCAAATTTCACAGTTCTAGTTTTGAAGTGGTCATATGTGCCATCCCAATGACCTGGCTTCCTATCTTCATTAACAGTCATAAACATCATCCTCACTAGCCCAAGGTCCCTCCTCAGTTTAACCCAAGCATCGACAAAACACAACAAATAGGCATCCAAGCCCACGGCATCTCTGATGCCTTGTTCCTCTGTAATGAATAAAATTGAGTAGTGAGTAGGCCGAATATTTCCACTGCCAATTACACCTTTGAATTTGAATGCCTTATCCAATTACCACTTGCTTCTAACGCAATTTGCAACAACACTCATTAACCGTTAACTCGCCCTTATTCTTTTCGCTGTCAATGAGATTACAAAATTCCTGTTTTCCCCTCTATCTTGTTTTTTCCCCAAATTTCAATATTTTCAGGTTCCAGGGTTATCGCCTCCGCAACCAACTGGCTGCAATAGATTATAACTCACATATCCATCGTCCTGCAGCTACTGATGAACATGGGAATGCAAGGTGAGTTATTAATCCCAATTTGGTAAAACAGTCATTAGCAAACCTGCCACAGTTACTCATTATTTCACCGAG
This sequence comes from Notospermus geniculatus, assembly GCA_002633025.1. Lineage (NCBI taxonomy): Eukaryota > Metazoa > Nemertea > Pilidiophora > Heteronemertea > Lineidae > Notospermus > Notospermus geniculatus. The sequence continues at coordinate 251,441 of NMRB01000650.1, forward strand.
CGACTTCATATCTTGCATGAATATTACTGATACGTCATGTTCTTGAGAATATGCTTTGTTTTATTTCAGAACTAAAGTTTACTACTCCAAAGGCACCAAGATGTACTCAGCACAAACTGTGAAGGTTGCCAAAGAGTACACGTATGTGCCTGAGCTGATGAAGCGGATCATCAACCTCCGAGAGCAATCCAGTGAACGCTTGGATGTGAAGGCCAAAGTTTCAGATGATGACCCCCGCAGAATACGACCTACTATTGCTGCAGTGGAGAGGCCATCAAGACAGCAGCTTGTTGCAAAAAAGGCTCAGTATGTATCGGCAGTATGAACCACAGGCCACATCCAGTAATGAGGACGAGTGATTTTATGGACATCAGCGATGGACATCAGCAATCTGATTAGGAGAGGATGCAAGGACACTGTCTGACACCAAACTGGTATTTGTCAGGCACATGCAGGTGCTACCTGACATAATGTCAGGCACATTATACAAGTTTGTACATAAATAATCCATTACATGTCAAGCAGTAAATTCCAAGTGTGTGGCACAAAATAAACTGTCTGCCACTACTTTCAGGCTTGGGACCCACGTTCTTGGGGTTGACTGATTTAGCTTGGCAGGTTTTTCTGCATTTTAAAGGGTGTAGTAAGTTCAATTGGATATGAGGTATTGTCGTGTAGCAGCATCCATCGTCGTCATCCATAAGGAGGGCATGTTTGATTTGGGATGCGATGCGATTCCTACTTTGGCCAGTAGGGGGTATTTTCTGAAAAACTTAGAAGGGCTATGCTTTGATAATGAAGGTTCTGACGTGGTGTGATATTTCCCTGTAAATTTCAACTTTGATTGGCAGTCGTCTTTTTTTTTCTGGTACAACATTTTATCACCGAATGGTATTCAGGTATTTGTTCTGCCATACTCCTCAGGGAGTCCTGTTGTATATCCCATTGAAGCTCAGCACACCACAATGAAAAAAACAAGATGTGAATTAATGTATAGAATTTATTCAATTTATGTTTAGACTGTCCTCAAATAACATGCATGTGTCATAAGATAACATACATATTCAAGTTTATAGCTCACCTGTGAGCTATAGTCGTCACGCAGTGTCCGTCGTCGTGCGTCGTAGTCTGTTAGCAGGGCGCGTAACCGCTGGGCCTATTGGCACCAAACTGGGTACATATGTGCCCCTAGGTCACATGACCTCAGACACCAAATTTCGGTCCGATCTGATTCCTGGTTTGGCAACCAGGGGGTCTTAACTGAAAACCTTTAAAATGCAGTTTCGCCTAAACCGTTGATCGGATCATCATCAAATTTTTATCGTAGGTACACCTGATGAGGATACACGACATATCACCCGGGTTTTTGATTTGACCTAATTTTCAAGGTCACAGAGGTCAGAGTTCAAAATTTCATTGTTGAGTGGTACATTTCGTGGCTATTTGTCCTGGATTGTTCAAATTAGGTGTGATGCATACTTGGGTATGTCAGTTATGTACAGACCGTCATCAAATGACATGCATACTTGGGTATACCAGTTATCTGGTTATGTACAGACCGTCATTACCGGTAGATAACATGCATACTTGGGTATTCCAGTTATGTGCAGACAGTCATCAAATGACATGCATACTTGGCTATGCCAGTTATGTACAGACCGTCATCAGATGACATGCATACTTGGGTATGCCAGTTATGTACAGACCGTCATCAAATGACATGCATACTTGGGTATGCCAGTTATGTACAGACCGTCATCAGATGACATGCATACTTGGGTATTCCAGTTATGTACAGACCGTCATCAGATGACATGCATACTTGGGTATTACAGTTATGTACAGACCGTCATCAGATGACATGCATACTTGGGTGTTACAGTTATGTACAGACCGTCATCAAAAGACATGCATACTTGGCTATGCCAGTTATGTACAGACCGTCATCAGATGACATGCATACTTGGGTATTCCAGTTATATACAGACCGTCATCAGATAACATGCATACTTGGGTATGCCAGTTATGTACAGACCGTCATCAGATGACATGCATACTTGGGTATGCCAGTTATATACAGACCGTCATCAGATAACATGCATACTTGGGTATGCCAGTTATGTACAGATCGTCATCAGATTAGATGCATCCACTTAACAACCAGGAACTCCGCATCACATGGCATACATCCTCAGGTATTCCAGTTATGTACAGACCGTCATCAGTTAACATGCATACTTGGGTATTCCAGTTATGTACAGACCGTCATCAGATAACATACATCCTCAGGTATTCAAGTTATGTACAGACCGTCATCAGATGACATGCATACTTGGGTTTTCCAGTTATGTACAGACCGTCATCAGATAACATGCATACTTGGCTATGCCAGTTATGTACAGACCGTCATCAGATAACATGCATACTTGGGTATGCCAGTTATGTACAGACCGTCATCAGATAACATGCATACTTGGGTATGCCAGTTATGTACAGACCGTCATCAGATAACGTGTGTCCTCAGTAGGTGATAACATGCATCATCGGGTATTACATGTACGGATTGTCATCAGATTAAATGCATCCTAATGAAGTCTGACAGGCCTAAATCCGACGTACACACCATTTGGTGATGGATAAGTGTTGCGGACTAACCATATCACACAACTGGCAATGACAACCCTGTTGCCAGCACCAAGGCGTCCATATTTCCACAGGACATACTGACGGTAGGCCATGTTGCGGAGTTCCTGGTTGTTAACTGGCGCATCATATACCAACATATCATTTCGGTTCTGAATGGCCACACGCAAGACTTCCCCATTTAAAACCACTGTGTTCAAAATGTTTCTAGACAAATGAGTTACGCATGGCCCCTCGGTTCGTCTACAGCAAAGCTGCTCATCCGGAGTTGGCATCTCGAAGCAGTTGCCACAGTGGCACCATCCAGGTGGTGGCTGGGTTCGAGACTCTTCTGGAACTGGTGCCGGTGCTCCGCCTGCTGCTCCTGGCAGTTGTGCAATCAGGGTAGGATGTAACTCTAATGATAGTTTAAGAAAATGTACTAGATCATCTCTTGACATTCCATCAATTATGGGGTCAACCTGAAAATAAGGCAGTCATTGTATCAACAGGTAAACCCCACCCCATTGAAATCCCTCCCTAATTCACTAAATTACTAGTATATACAGTAGTGTGCATAAAAAAATATTCGAACAGAGCGAATTCAGCTTTTCATTAAAGGCAACATTTGTCGCTTCAGTATTCCAATATCTACATGTACCGGTATTTCAAAAGTATTTGAATCAGTCCTAGATATGCACCCCTCCAGTCTGATGTGTTTTCGCTGAATTCAGATACTACATGTCACGAGAATGGTGAAAATATCAAAATTGGACATATATTTTGAGATTTGTTATTTAATCAATTTAATCACCATTTTGTCTGAATACTTTGTGGAATTTTTCTCCTTTGCAGTTTTCACCATTGAATTCAGCGAAAAACATCAGACTGGAGTAGTGCACATCTACGACTGAATTCAAATACTTTTGATGTAGATAACTGGAACACCGAAGCGGCAAATTGTGCCTTTAAAATGAAAAGCTGAATTCCCTCTGTTTGCATATTAATGCACACTACTGTAAGTTTGAAATATATCAAGCACTGACATCAAAAAGCAGCCTGCTGAACTTTTAGCTGATCATTCATTCAATAATGGAGTATCTGGACTTACATCTTTCACAACTTCTAAAACTGGCAGTTGGGATGCTTGGGCCGAACATCTCGATGCTTTGCTCTATAAAAAATTGAAATGATCAAATCAGTTATTGTCATCTGTGAGTTGAGCTTTCTTATGGCGTGTTTTCGTTATCAGGGGTGGTACATTTCTAAACTGCTTGGCCTAGAAACGTGAAACTTAGTACTCATACACAGGTAACATGTGGCAAAAACTGTCTCTGAATGGAAACGGCGCTGCCAGTTCTACGCTCTCGCCTGTAGGGGGCATTTTGTGAAAATCTTTTGGACATATCTCCTGAATGCTGCTAGCTAGAAACATGAAACCTTTGTGGTTTGTTCCTCTGATGAGACATCTCATAAATCCCGCGGGTGTGCTTTTTCGCCTAAGTGGGGTAACACCTGGCATAAATACATCCATTACATGTATGTTGTCATTTACTTTCCCACTGACCTCTAAGAGGTGAACTGATAACTACCCTACCTGACGGCCTGGACCTTTCTGTGACCTTTTCGGACTGGTGTTCTGCAAATGCGAGCAGAGGATTCATTGTAATAGCTGTCAGTTAGTTGACCGACATGACGATAGCAGTCACTACGGCCCAATGCAGCCGACCCAGTCATTATTGATCGAGCCGCCATCATGTAAATTTTCCAATTACATTGGTCGACTAGAACTTTGCTACCATCTGTTGGCAACATGCGCGGCTGACTGCTCCTATTGGAATAATGCTTGGCTTGACGCAATGGTTCCTGGGCTCGCCGCCAGGCGAAAAATGGCGCAGCCAGCGAATTATTTCGTCGAACCAGCGAGTAGAATGCCTCATAGAGGATTTTTCAGGAATATGCATTTTTGTCTCCCATTGCGTGAACACGCCGTATTAGTTGTGCTTAGCGGTACTGTTTCCACGAAAGATATCCGTAGTAAGTAATCATATATGAATGGATACAATATCGCCGAAAATAACACGAAAATTCGGGATTTTGTGGCGGTCGTCTGCTTTCTGCTTATAGGCCAAGCCAATGTCGAATGTTCGCTTCACTGTCTATCACCCCGTGCAGATTAGAAATCACGCCTGTTAACAGCGTAATCGGCCATTCAATCAGCATAAGCCATTGTCAGAAATGCCACAATGTGGCTTAGTAACAGAGTTCTTTGTCTGCTTTGCCTAATTCATGCATACATGTAGTTCTCTAGATTACAGGTCAACTCGTAACCGAGTCAACTCGTACCTGGGTCAACTCGTAACCGAGTCAACTCGTACCCAGAGTCAACTCGTAACCGAGTCAACTCGTAACCGAGTCAACTCGTACTTCGGTCAACTCGTAACCAGATAGAATTAGAATTAATTATTAATCGTTTATAAGGCCATACATGTATATGATACAATACAATAAAAAGATTATAACTTCCCACGTAGACTGCTCCAATCTCCTATGCAGAGGTCACACGGTTTCACCTTAGTGATACAATGCACAATGTTGGTTACTTCCGGAACCAGTTAGTTTCAAACTGAGAGATTGAAATGCCATCTTCAGGCAAACACGTATATTTTTAGTTCGTCCACGTGTGTTGAAGTCGTGAAGATGGCGCTGCGATCACCATAGAGTGGTTCCTCTCTGGAATTCTGGAATAGGGCACGAATGTCACTGTTCCTAGCACACAGAGCGCCCCCTCTTTCCAAATCCTGGATCCGCCCCTGGTAGATGTTACTGACAGGGGAATTTGACATAGGCTAGTCAGAACTCCGCGCATCCAACTCGGGGATGTCTTCCGAACCCAGAGGATCAAGGAAATTTGAATAAAATATTTAAAGTGTCAATCTCTCCTGTGACACCAGTGAAGATGAACCTTCTACACGCATTTTTTTAAATTTTTTTTGACGGGTATTGCTCAGGTATTTGATCAGTTTAATCAGTGAATAGGCCTAGTTCATAGCTGAGGTGACACTGATTGCTCATTTCTTTGATCAGTTTAATCAGTGAATAGTTCATAGCTGAGGTGACACTAATTGCTCATTTCTTTGATCAGTTTAATCAGTGAATAGTTCATAGCTGAGGTGACACTAATTGCTCATTTCTTTGATCAGTTTAATCAGTGAATAGTTCATAGCTGAGGTGACACTAATTGCTCATTTCTTTGATCAGTTTAATCAGTGAATAGTTCATAGCTGAGGTGACACTAATTGCTCATTTCTTTGATCAGTGTTTAATCAGTGAATAGTTCATAACTGTCTGTGACACTAATTGCTCATTTCTTTGATCAGTTTAATCAGTGAATAGTTCATAGCTGAGGTGACACTAATTGCTAATCTCTTTGATCAGTTTTATGAAAGAAATGTGCGGAATGCCAAAAGCCCATAAGATCAGTGATATAGATCCACCAGCACTGACATTTTTTTTAGATTCCGACTTTTTATGGAGAGGAGAATATGCGCGAATGAATAATATACATCAATACAAAAATATACAGAAAAAATAGGCCTATCATCCTGAATTCACGGTCAAAGTATTTCGCTCACCAAATATCTCACGCATATGGTCGACTCCCACTCCGCAGTCCTACTCTGAGGTGCTAAAATTCGGAGACAAATTTACCGCCCCCACGACAGGCGGATTCTATTCATTCTCCATCATTCTCCAAAACACCATCATTGCTTTGGAAAATCCCGTTGTATTTTGATGACGTAGTTCCAAAAAAGAATCCTCTGGAGTCAGAGTTAAGACTCTGAACCTCCCTACGTTTAGGAGTGTGCCCACAAAATTAATGATTTGCATCAAGAGCTAATTTTGAATTTCACGTCAGGTTGCCGTTGGTGTAAAAAGTATCCAAGTTACACACATTTTTTTATATGAATTTGAATTAATGTAATGCTGAATAACTAGAAGTCTTGGACGTTCCAATAGGATTTGGAAAGGTCCAAGACTTCTGGTTATTCATGTTTTCACTAATTACTCACCCTGATGCTAATTACTAGGTTTACTAGGCCTAATAGCTGAACATCAGTGATGAAACTTTTGGATGTCTAATTGCTGTAATCCAATTGGTGAACATTCCGTGAGATGATTTCCACTCACCTTGACGACTCCCTATATAATGTGGGTGGTTTTCGGAGTTCCAGTCAGATGCAGTCAAGCTACCTAACCGTTGACAGTGCGATATCGACAGTGCGATACCAGAAGCAAGACCATCGTCATCATCGTTACGGCAGAAGGTAAGCCCGTTCAACTTTGTTGTTCTTCTATATAGTTTCACTTTCGTCAGGTTTTTGGTAAGTGTTACTTCTTGTTTTGTGCTCAGCTTATGTAAATTTTATGTTCAGTGTTCATTTTCAAAGTTAAGTTTTATTATGTTATACCGTCAACCGGGGTTACTTTGAACACTTTTGAAAGAAAAATGTTAGCCATTTTTTTCCTTTGGGCTGATGGCAAAAGATACACTTTGCAAAATCAGGGGACTGACTTGCACTTCCAGTATGCAAGTCGTGCGATACCAGAAGGAACATCATCATCGTCATCATCGTTACGGCCGAAGGCAAGCCCGTTCAACTTTGTTGTTTTTGGTTCACGTGGGCCTATAGTCCCTTTAGTGACCATTATATTTGGTCCAGTACTGGGTTGGGGTTGTCACTTTAATAGTTTTGGTGTCGGATTGTGACAAAAATCAAAATATCAACTTTCTTGGATTTGAATCATTATTTCATCAAAGTTACATTAGTTAATTCTTTCATTGAACCACAGTCAGACACACAAGTGGCATATCTATGTCAGGCATTGTCTAGGAGGTCCTACAAGAAATATTTCTTGAATTCCTGATTGATCTGGGCAAAACAAAAAGAATCCCTCACGGTGGTGTTCATGTTTTCTGCCAAATGTTTTGATGTCGGATGGAAATTATCGTTTTGGTGTCGGATGGAGACTTTTTTGCCAGGTAATATCTGACAGTGAAGGAATCAAATAATACTTTTTTCAGCCTTTTGCTAATCTTTAGCATAAAAACTGATAGCTGATTAGGATTTTCCATCTTAGTAAGTTGTATCTGTATTTTGAGAACTTTTAATGACCGAGAATTGTTATTTCCATGTACCCCGTTTTGGTGAGAAAATGCCATATGAAATCAACATGGAACAAAATATCCAGTAGGCATCAGGTTGAGCACTTACTTCGTGCTCTTGTAGGCCTATCGAAGGCAGTTTTGTGTGTTTGTGCGAACATTCTTTATTTCAAACGTGTGTCGGACAGGACAGTTTTTCACTTGAGGTAAAAATGACACATGTGATTACAACAAAATAATTTCTGTTGTACAATATTCTAAATTCATTTACAAGTGATATGAGTGGAAGATTCAAGCAGTTCTAACTCAGCGCGGGAAACCGATGCTCGTCGACACTACTGGATACACCTTTACAGTAAAAAAGAAGACGGCAAACGTTACACATTGGTGGTGCTCAGTTCGGAGCAAACAGCAGCGATGTCCAGCCACAGCTAAGGAGAAGGACGGAGTATTCGAACTCGGCAGTCTTGGCCACTGTCACCCCGCAAAACCAGGAATACTGGCAGCTACAAAAACGGCAGTAGACGCAAAGAAGGACGGGATGAAAGACGTCTTCAGAAGCGCGGCTAAAGTGGTACAAGATGCTATGACGGACAACGTTGATGTACATACGCTCCCTGTCCGGCTCTCAGTGACCCCGCCCTGCTGTCAAGACGTGTGAACCGGCACAGACAAAGCCGCCGACCTACCGAGCCGAAAACGCTAGATTTCGATTTGGATGAAGAATATATTGGCGAAGACTTCATAAGGGAGGACATACGAATTGATGACAAGCGTCACCTGATATTCGCAACCGACCTACAACTCGATCTGCTTGGAAAAGCAAAGTCCTGGTATGTCGATGGGACATTTCGTGTTGTGAGGAAGCCTTTCACACAACTTTTTAGCATCCACGCCTTCCTCAAGAATTCGGACGGAGACATCAAGCAAGTTCCGCTGGCGTTTATCTTGATGTCGGGGAGATCGAAACGCGATTACAAGAAAGTCTTCAAGCGACTAAAGCGAATGTTGTCAGTTATATCCGTCAAAGTAATGATCGCAGATTTTGAAATTGCCATGTGGAAAGCAGCCGCCCGTGTATTCCCCTCAATCACCATGAGAGGGTGTGCATTTCACTGGACACAGGCCGTCTGGAGGAAAGCACAGGAACTAGGATTACAGTCGGCATACAACGAAAGAGAAGGGACTTACAGACTCATTCGAAAATTTCTTGTTTTACCCTTTCTTCCGCATGAACATATATTAGCAGCATTCCAGACCCTGAAAGAAAAGTGCGGATCAAACGAGAAACTTCACCAGTTAGCAGAATACATTCGGAAGACATGGATAGATTCGACGCGTTGGCCTGTCTCTTCATGGAGTGTCTTCATGCAACCGATCAGAACAAACAATGACCTCGAGGGGTGGCATCGTAGATTAAACGGTCGGGCCGTCAACAGCGACTTGCCATTCTACGTGTTAGTTCCGCTGCTGCGAGAGGAAGCACTGAATATAGCATTGCAGCAGAAACTCCTCAGCGAAAGCAAGCTACGCCGATGCCAAAGGAAAAAATACCGAACACTCCAAGCCAAGTTATTTAACGCCTGGGATGCGTACGAAAACGGAAAGAAATCAACAAACAGTCTTCTCCGTGAACTTGCCAGGCTATACGGGCCAGTTTGAATCGAGTGCATGATAAAATGGACGATTTTCAGTGATACTGTATTTTTTATATGAAAGAATATTCTCATAATTGTAATACATGTATATAAAAGGCTAAACCAAAAACTGTAAACTTTGATTTAGGCGTACTATTTTGCTAGGCCTTTCAATCGTTTTGTATTTCTCATACGTTTTACATTTTTTGTGTGATGAAACGTGCTTTGTGATTTCTTTTGTTTTCATTGAATAATGTGTACTTACTGACATGTGTGCTATTTACAACAGGGTAAATGTGCATTACTCCATGTTACTTTATGTTATAATAATTTCTCTTATTTTATTGTACCATTATTATGTCATAGGCCTGCTACTGTACTATTAATACGCCTAAGGTTATGTACGCTTTCGGTCTCTAATGCACTTGTCCTTCCACTCTTGTCACGGGTACATTTCCAAAGACAGATCCCATACCGGTACTACATTACTCTCTTTCCTCTTTATTCTATCGGAACTACTTATTGCTTTTTTACCGATGTATTATTAATTTACAAAGCGATTCTGATTCTGTAACAAAAACATGTCTCATAAATAAATTTGTATATACTTTATATGACAGCAACAATTGTTTTCTGTGAACTCCTTTTCCTCCACGGGGTTTTCCTCAAGCCCCATCCCCACCCTACGTTCCCACTCCCTCAAGCTACGAGATCCTGGCCAACTGGTAATTGTTGGTTCCAAAAGCCTCCACTCTATGAGCAATCTCGTACCCAGAGTTCACAGATGCCACATCATAGACGCAGCATTGAAATTTTTAGAAAAAAAGGTACATGAACAAAATATTTGTTAAACATGTGGACATGGCCACAGCCCCGAGGCCAAGAACGATGACATGCTGCAGAATTCATTGGACAATACCTCCATGATTGGACGAAAATTCCCCGATATCGCCACCAAGCATGCCAAGCGTCAAGTTTGATACCACCTTGTGATACCACAACGATGGTGGCGACCTCTTCAGATTGGACTATGAGTACACCACTGGTACCCGGTACTACATGTACTACTCGAAACATCATGAACATGGAACAACGATCATGAGGAAATCACACTGTAGGCCTAGGCCCTACAACTGCCTTTGTTGCCGTTGATGATTGCTCGGTACACATTCCCAATAACTGAGACCGCAAGTGTAAACGGGATTTAATTTAAAATTTATCTTATTTGATGCAGTACGAGTTGACTCGGTTACGAGTTGACTCGGTTACGAGTTGACTCTAGGTACGAGTTGACTCGGTTACGAGTTGACCCAGGTACGAGTTGACCTGGTTACGAGTTGACCTGACACCGTTCTCTATATCCAACCGCCAGTTCAGCACGTCGTTCGTCGTTGACGTGTTTTGCGACAAACGCTACCGATTACTGGAATAAGGGTATGTTTCTTTTGGGGCCTGTGAATGACTTGTATTATAGCCGACAAATACTTTTTTCGTTGACGGGATTTCAGTGCTGCTGTGGAATTTTCCCATAGATCCTAATTCATAATGCCATAGCTACGCAGGCTGCCGCTAGGCTGCCGTAGGTAGCCTAGCGGTAGCCATTTATTTTGGATGGAGGGATGCATCCCTCTATTCCGAAACAAACGTTCTTTGATAATTCTTTCACCTGGCATTCTTCTACATTCCGGATCCACATTTCAGCTGGAGAAGGGGAATCATGTAGGCCGAAACCTGATCTCCACTCCAGAATTCTCAACAAGAGTACGTTTCCCCCTTGCATCGCTCGCCCAGAAAGCTCTGGGTACACCATTGACTATAGTACGTTTAAGGTGAAGGGATACCTAAGGAAAAAATAATGCACGCACAACATTGAAAACTCGATATCTTTTCTAAGACCAAAAGTAATCTATTTAACCAAGTTTATTATTTAAGTATAGACCCTCCTCCGTACATTCTGATAAACAAATGTGAATTTGGGTTAGTAATAATGGTATTAATTAACTTTTAATTAGACCCTAAAATTTCATCTTTGGGACGAAATTCTGACTCGTGGGTACCGACTACGCGGTTACGGATTATACCAGGTAAAACCGATACTTCACGTAAATCATCAACCAATTAAGTGCAAAACAAAACCGAAAATCGCAGGAAAAGCGGGTGATTGCGGCTGAGTCGATCAATGCATGATTGTTATTCAAATTAAGTCCTTTCCCGCCTGGGTAGTAGAGTCCGTTTCAAAGTTTACCACTCGTCACGCATTTTTTATTTGTCTGCAATCGATTTCACATGCCTCAATCGATCGGCCAACAACTCCTAAACATTCTTGGCTCGAGTTTAGGAATGGGTTGTAGTAATGGGCAGTGAACCAAGATCAGGTGACGGGGTACTATAATGAGCTGCCGCACAATAGATTAGTGCTGATCTGTTAGGTATCCCTTCACCTTAAGTCATCTGGAGCTCGATGGGCGTATGTCAATCAAACCCTTAGTAACCAGACCACAATAAACTTAGGGTTTACCCTAAACGGTCCTACGCACATTGTTTTCTGACCAGCTGAACCTTGGTTTGAAATTGAACATACAACTAGACCTTGATTTGAAATTGAACACAGGCATGGGATTGGCTGGAAGTGTCCTGTCAAATAAACGCATGTCAATAGCCAGACTTCACCAACAATACCAAGGTCTGCCTGACAACCGAAGGTCCGCCCATCGAGCTCCAGATGACTCAAACGTACTATAGTGGCAAATTTTTGTCCCTACACAGGCTGCTGACAATTAACAGGTGGGGAATGGAAGACAACTTTGCAAGTCATTCCTCCAAGGGTATATACTGTCTTTGGTGCAACCAGGCCCTGTTCACTTGTAGGCCTATGACAGGGTGACATGGACAGGACAGGAACTGGAGTATTGTGCTGACCATGGCATGCGGTATGCACGGCAACACCTATGGGTGCCACTGCCTGAATTTAATGAACCGGTGGTTTAGAGATGAAAAGACAGTATTTGTGAGTACATGTAGATTGTGTACACTGCCAAATTCAACCTGTAACTTTTTACATACCTTCACTTTATCTGTTGTTCCTGTTGCCTTTTTTTTTCTCCCTTTCTTACAAGTAGCTTGGGCATAATCCTGCAACACAACAACCAATTTATCGAAGTTATACTTCACTTTCCAATGTCAAAAAGTACTTGTTGTAGACATAACGTTTGGTAATAAAAGACTAACCACAGGAACTTGTACCGCTAATTACGGGGGTCCTACCCCCCCCCCCCTATATATATAATACAGTCTGTATTATATATATAGGGGGTAGGACCCCCGTAATTAACGGTACAAGTTCCTGTGGACTAACAATGCGTCTATACTTCAGGGGCCAATTCCATAAACGCACATAAAAGCATTCTAACTTGGAATGATACTAGGGCTTAGCAAGGTTCCAAATGCTTAGTTGGTTGCTTGTTGGAAAACAACTAAATCTTGTTCCATAAAACCATTCTATGGACCATTCTTACTAGTTGCTTGCTAAGAGCTTCCTAGAAAGGTGTGGTCCTCAAAACCACAAGGTCAATTTCACTACACATTGGGGGAATGGTTCATTGGTTCAAAGTTATATTTTGCCCTGCATTCCTGTCTGTTGTATATTGGGGTTGCGGAGCATTTGCTGTCATCATGATGTCTCATTGATACTGATTCCTTCTAAAACGAGACAAAGAAAGTAAAAAATATATGCGGATTGCGGAAGGGGAAAATGAATGCATGTATCATGTGTATTTTGCGCAGAGAATTTCACAGCATATTTTCTCCTCCATGTAGGATGCTCAATATCGGCGGCAACAATATTCTGCATCATCAAAAACGTCAATCGGGTTCTCCGATAATGGAAAATGCGTTCCCTCCGCATAACTCGATGCATTTCAGTGAGTTAAAGATCCGCCTTGCCATGTTGACGAAGATCCGCCTGGCATGTTGACGGCCAAAACCTGAAGGGAATGTCATGTTAGAACCAGGCTAAGGACTTAGAAGTACCCCGGGGCTATTCTAAAGTTAGAATACAACTCAGAACCGTGCAAAGCTAAGAATGGTTATTATGGAATAGGTTTAGCAAGCAACTAAGAGATAGAATGTTTCTAGTGCGGTTTGGCAGCCAACTAGGCCTTCTAGAATGGTTTTATGGAATGAGGACCCTAGCTCACTGCCTCAATAGGTGTCACCAGTGGTTAAATCTATTGAAATGAAACTGGCAACTCGGTCCTGATCAATTTCCCACACAAAAGCCGTCCATTTTGTATAGGACCGAGTTTCGGTGTGCTGCCGTCTATCGTTGCTAGGATGCCCATTTTATATTGAAGTAAACTCTTTCAAATGTACATGTATGTATCTGACGAGGAAAATGCACCTGCATGTGCATAATTGATGAAAAGGAAGCTGACCGGTACATTTTCATAGCAAACACTGTGCTCTGATGGGAGCATTACATATGGTAACAAAATGACCCACTGACCTCCGCTAAACTCTGAAGACTAACATTGAGGTCTTGGGAAACATTCAAGATGAATGGTTCATCATCGTCGATGAAGGAAATCATTGCAGACTGAAATGACAAGTTATTCAGCGAGTGAAATAACAAGATTAACTTCACAGACAAAAATACAATACCAGTAAACTATAATAGGCCTACACTTGTCCTTTGTTTGCTGGTGGGGGGAACATTTGCTCTATGCCCCCTCGTGTCAGATGTATGGTGACATTGTTGATTTATGTTGCCTGGTCTTGGATGCATGCTGTTTTTTAGCTCCGCTGACCTTTTGCGGAGCTAGTCATATGTATACTGAGTGGCGTCCGGATGTGTGTGTGTCTGTGTGGTGTCCGTTAAACTGGCACGTTTCACAACCGCAAGGCCCAGGGTCATGAAAGTTGGTGGAGAGGTAGGCCCTAGGGAGGACTCGAAACAGAACCAAAAATTTTTGCGATTTGACCTACATTCTGCTCTTCAGGGGGCATTTTCCGTAAAATGAAAAATCCAAATAACTCAGCCTAGAGAAAATACATCAAACTATAAATGGCAGGTTGTGTAGATTCATTATTTCTTCACATTCTCTGGGGGTAACTTTTTCAATGTTTGTCCACCAGGGGGCACAATCTGCAGAAATATGAAACAGGGGTATTTGAATTTCCCGCTTGATGATGTCACCATTTATACTGTCTGTGGATGAACTAATGGGCTTCTGCTGGAAAGCAAGAATAGCCTTTATGCACTGCTTATGATGTCACCATTTTATGCTGTCTGTGGATGATGTCAAACTTTCTGTGGGCTTGTGCTGATTAAAGTAAAAGCAAGAACAGCCTTTCTGCACAGCTCATCATGCTTTATGTGATCTCATCATCAGCTCCCAACTTCCAATGGCAATATGGCCAACTATGGTGCAGACTGTCTGGGACTTTGTGCTCTGCTCCATAACTTGAGAATGGCTTGTTCATTCAGCTTCATTTTGCCATATGTGTAGGCTAGTGTCATTTGTATCAGATCATGCATCCTATTGATTTTGGTTGTGCTCCAACATGTCAACTTCCAGTAGGCCTAGGCATTAGCCTAAGCCTGTGACTGCCAGGTGGCGACCTTGGATGGGGCATTCTAGGCCTATTCCATAACTTGAGAACTGCTTCATCTATAACTTCACAAATGTCATATGTCAGCTGAGCGCATCGCCCATGGGCGACTTGTTTTCCAAGCAGTCAGGCCTACCGGTTCAGCAAATTGTAAATACCGGTACACAATGTGACATTGTACACGGTTTTGTTCAATTATGAATTTTCAGTGCTTCTGAAATAAAAAAGTTAAAAATTAATATTTTGTAAGCCTTATCTCTACTTGATCATTTATTTCCATTAAGAGGACATTTTCATAGTGGGTTCATACATGTAATACGAAAAGTCGCCTCCAAACAGGTTTGCGCCCATTGCGTTTATCATTTTGTGTGTTGTTCTTTGCACTTTCTTTTCGGATATCTCAAAAACAATTTCAAGTTCCAGACATCATTTCCTTATGCCACTGCAGTTATTTAAATGCAGTGTTCTCCAATGCCATTGGTGATGACTCAGCGGGTTCGAGTGCCCAAGGCGCGAGAAAAAGAAAACGAATGGGGCTATCCAGAATTATACTTCAACCTCTCGATAACAGGGGTCTCTACTGTACTATAGGTTACTAGTATACTATCCACTTTCTGTTCAGTGAGTTTCCTTGTTTATCAGTTCTTTGGGAAATTTCACCTTGACCTCTGACCTTGACCTTTACCTATGATCATCAGGATCATTGCATAATCGAAATGGGCATGTTCAATAACATAAGTATGGGTGATATCATGTCTCTGTTTTTCTTTTTTCTTATGTTTTTTTGTGAAAAATTCTAAGTTCATTTTCCGTGCAGATCCCTCGGGCGATGTTTGGGAGATTTAACAAGTCGCATGAATCATTAGACGAATTTGAATTTTTATTCGCAGTGGATATATACCCGACCGTCGGTTCTCCAGTTCATAACATTTTTATTTCCGCAGAATTAAACGTGCTTGTCGTGCGAGCGAAGCAGACGTAGACGTGAGTGTAGCGTGCGTGAAGCATAAGCAAACGTGTTTGGTGTGCGTATGAAGCAAACTATAGAACTGTGAAAATAATATGAATGACCATGAAAAAATCATGTCCACGTGAAAAATATCATATGCGTTAATCAGACGTTGGGTGGCGCTGCAGTCGATTGCAGCGCCACTCAACGTCTTATTAGCACATAAGAAATTTTTCACGTTGACCTATGATTTTTTCATGGCCATTGATATTTTCCTCACTGCTATGTGTTAACAAACGAATTCATCGACTGCAGCGCCACACAACGTCTGATTAATGCATATGATATTTTTCATCTTGACATGTGATTTTTTTCCTACCACCAAACACAGGCTACATCACGTCTACGTCTGCTCTCACAACATGCACGTCTAATTCTGCGGAAATAACGATGGTTATATCCGCAGAAATTAGACGTGCTTGAAAAAATCACAGTGTCAGCGAGAAAAATTTCTTATGCGCTGATAAGACGTTGGGTGGCGCTGCAATCGGCTACAGCGCCATCCAACGTCTGATTAGCGCATATGATGTTTTTCACGTTGACATGATTTTTTCATGGTCATTAACATTATTTTCACAATCTAAAGTTTGCTTCACACACACACCAAACACGTCTACTTCTGCTTCACGCACGCTACACTCACGTCTGCTTCGCTCGCACGACAAACACGTTTAATTCTGCGGAAATAACCGCCCATACACGACGAGTCGGGTCTCGTAGATGATAAATTAGACTTGCAGCCACGAGCGTCGGGGCCGCAAGAAATCCTTTTTACTGGGGACACGACGGTCGGGTCTGCAAGACAGCAAATTTACCTGCGGACACGACCGTCGTTTCTGCAAGATGAAATTCATTAACTGCAGAACCGACCGTCGGGTAAATATCCCCAGCCATTTTTATTAGTGTCTAGATGTTCATTTTGGTGTTGGCGGGGGGAGGTGTAGGCCTGTTGGCCAATTCATGGTACATCCTCCTTGATCTGCATCTCTGGTATAAAAATCATGCTGGTACGGCACTGCCGTAATAGCGGGAGAGTCCCGCTGTCGTATCCCTAACCCGTGCTCACCTCAAGTACCGTAAGTCGGTTGGCAGTCTATAGGCTTTCCTCTTGACTTTTTAAGTAAATATGTACAGGACCTGGAGCCGTAAACACTGTAGCCTATAGTTATAGTTTGGAAAGGATACTGTTTGTCAAGGTCACAACCAAATGAGTTTTAGTTTGACTTCTTTTCGTACTGAATGAAAGATCGTTGACAACTGCACCTTGCGACGGCGTTTAGTAGTAGGCCTAACCTCAACATCTAATCTAAGTAAATATCTGTTTGGGAAAGAAAGTGGTACCTTGGAGGAATTATACTGACAGGAGGAACAGCGAGCTAATTGCCCCTCTATAATCCCTTTTTCACACCTCCCCAAACAATGGAACACAAAGGCCCGCAGTGTTTGCACAGCAATTAAGTCTGCTCGCTTGAAGTGATCAGCGGTACCGACGCAGCCCGGATTGTCACTGCCATCTAGCGTGGGCTGGTGGTACTATGTGCCGGTATTCGAACATTCTGCGGTCTGAAAATGCACTGTTTACATGGTTTATGTCGGCAGAATACCTGCGCACGCCTAAGACCAGGAAAGACGAAACTGAGATCGGTATTCTAAGCTTTCATTCATGCAAATCGAACAAAATTTACACATTCTACGCCATTTTTCTTGCAATGACATGGATGACGAAAATGTTGAAGGCTCGTAGATTCAAACTGTAATAACTTTTTTTCTCATAAAGTCCTGAAGTTGACATAAAGTGATCTTAAAAGATGAGATTTTGATGATTCTCATGATATGCAGCAGTGGGGCGTCGAATGGCGTCGACGATGTTGATCGGTGTTTGAAAATCGGCCTATTCTGCCTGTTCTGAGCCGCCATCTTCATTCCACATCCAAATTGCGCTAGGTTTATGAACGATAGCGCCGCAATTGCTGGGTCGAATTTGCAGTCCCATACATCAATCGATTTGTCTTTCTTCCCAGTATCTTTATAATTCAAGTTTCATAGCGATATTCCCACTACTTCTCGATATTTTCACCCGTTTGTAACACTTGTGCGCGAGTTTGTGTACAAAGTGTAGTTCTACGATTTGTCCGCTACAGCGCTGTGTATTGCGTGGTCGCGTCGATTTTTCGTAGGGGTGGGTAGCAACCTCTACGTCCACGTGTTCAACCGAACTTTTTTCCCGTGAGGTTGTGTGCTGGAAATGTGGATGTTTTCTGTTGCTATATTTGACTAAATGTAATTTTATTCATCTGACGGACAATAAATCTCTGTCATCATGGAATAAACTGAGGACAGATGAGAACTCTCTGAGAGGCTTGTCTCCCCAGAACAAATAGGCTGATCTTACGAAAGTAGCCGAAGCTTCATCAGAAATTCCGAAGTCGCGGACTCACTCATGCGGTGTGTTTGTTTAGTAATTAACACCTCGTTAACACCTCGTTAAGCCCATACACAATAGGGATCGGCGGTGGCGATGATGAAACCTTTGAAGTGACCTCGCTGTTCCTCCTGTCAGTATAATTCCTCCAAGGTGGTACCAAACAACACTGGCATGACTGGGAAGCGCACTCCTTCTGGATTTCTAGTTTCAGATGAATGTAGACATACATGTACTTTGATACGATGTCTTATCGATCAATGTTGCGTCAGTTAGGAAGTCGTGTCTTTCAACCAGTTGAGTACCCGATTATACTAGTACCCAATTCAGGCCATGCTTGGATAACGGAGTCAGAGTGTGTTGAACTTGAAGAGAACGAACTTTTCTTCTTTTTTGGACTTTGCGGTGGAATATTTAGACTCGGCGGCGCATTTATAAATGCAAGAGGCCCATTGTGGGTCTCCATGAAGATTGGCGCATCCGTGTATTGGAAGGTAGTGGATATAGAGAACACTGGTTCAGGGGGGCAAAACCTTACAAAATCACTTGTAAGTAGGGCCTACCTAGGTGGGAAAGAATAAATTAGAAGCAGGCCACTCGCCAGGATACCTTTTTTGTCTTCAGAGCAGGTTTCAATGACAGTGAATTGTAGGCCTACGAGGGGAAAATAAAAAAATAAAATAAAAATAACAGGCATAAAATGTTCAAAGATAAATGATGTATTTGACCTTGGAACATAAGTTTCCATGACATTAAATTAATTTCTTCTAGTCTCCACTCCATCCGGCATTTCGGAGGGGAAACGGTCAAATCTCAGACATTTCAAACGGGAAACTGTCAACTGAAACAAAAATACATGAAAAATCCGCTTTCATTTAAATTCCAGCCTAATAGGCCTATCCCCCTGTCTCGAGACGAAATTATCAATTTGGGGAGATGGATCCTGTGACAGGCCTAGTCATAACTAATTAGGATCCAATGTGGAATCTATAAAACAAGAAAGGACTTTCCAATATTGAATCAATGACACTAAAATGATTCTTGTGCAATATGGAAAATGGGGTGAGACCCAAAAGTGAGTGCATAATGGTAAATATGACCATGACGCTACGACCCAAGGACAGAGGTGGGGTCGGCCAGTGCAGTGTTCATAACAGCTGTGCACTGGTGTTGACAGTCAGTCGATGTGCGACTGCCAGTGGCGATGGATGTGTGACCAGTTTCGTTTTACTAATGACATGAATAACATGGATGATGACGTCTGCACGATCCGGCTCTGTGGGATATGTTCGTAGTAGGCCTAGGCCTAGCCTACATGATGAGTATGAGTGGGCCCTACCAAATTAATGCTGGTAAGTTAGTTAGCCTACCGGTAGGCCTACCTTGACCGAGGCCTAGCTAGGCCTAGGCCTACCCCAGTTTGTACTCTGCAACTCAAGCGCTGCGCCTACCATCATATCTTCCGCACCGCCGCGGTAGGCAAAAAAACCTTCCTTGCATGCCTTGTGCAGACGCTCTGAGAGGCTCTTGTGTTTCATAATTTTTGACGAAAAAATGACTCAAATGCAGGAGAGGCTAGGCCCTAGGCCTATCATGTTTTAGCTAGGCTAAGTGACAAGCAGCAAGTAGGCCTAGGCCTAAGTGTCGCTGTGTCAATTTGCATTAGGCCCTAGGCCTACGGCGGCGTGATGCAAACCATGATGCATTTTGCGTGGCATGCACACGGGCATGACGGAGGAGAGGCCGCCTATAGGCTAGCGTACACCGCAATGCACAAACGTCATACCTCGGCATCTTCATCTCCGCCTGCATCAGGATCTTCTAAAAAAGATGTGGATGGCCGATTAGTGCAGCCTTGTTTTTTCGTTCCACACCTGCACAGTGAAGAACAGTAGCCTCCGCGGCTAAAACATGGGCAGACGCCACGTTTGCCCATGTCTCCTCCTCTGTTACACAAATTAGTGCAGCGGCACACAACAGGATCGTCTTCAAAAGAAGCCATTGCTCAGACATGTCATCCGCTGTGTTGCCTGTGGTTGGTTACGTTGACAACAGTCAGCCTATTATAGGTGGCGCTCGATATTCGCGAGAATCGCGGCGATGATTTGTATTTTTTCACATTGAATACAGTGGGGCTTTAAGGTCGGATTATCTATAATGATAATTAAATAGAAATAGATTTTCTATACGGAAAGCTGCCTGAGGGTCCTCCACCCCTCTCCACCTTGTCTCCTGCTATGACTGTTTCTTCAGAATTGGATGACTAAGATGTGGTCTTCATTGAAGGTTGGATCACAGAGAACTGACAAGAATGTTGTAATCCTCTCAGAGAGGCTAGGAGGGTGGGTTCTACCCTCAAGGGTTAGGGTTAATTCAACACCTTCATTGGCAAACCTGTTTGTTGGCCAGGTTTAGCTTACCTGATGCTTGACTTATTTAAGGGAAAAACATGGTTGAAGGTCATCACCATTATAGATAATTAGGCCTACATGTATTCCAGCAGGCCCGATAACTGACAACTTGACATGATCGCTGAAACAACCGATTTTTTTTGAGTCACGTCATGCGTTCAGAAATGATGTGCACGACGTTGTCCCGTCTGTCAGGTGCTGCGCTCTTTTTTTATAGAGTATTACAAGCACAAGGGATTGCTTTCACACTGATGTTTGGTATTTTACAGTTGTTGAAGTCACAACCTCCGACCTGAAAAAGGGGTGTATATTTCTGCAAGTAATTTCTCCATGCAGGACAAAACCGGTGTGATTCTCTGGGACCGATAATGCGATCCAAAAGAAAGGACCTGAGAACAGTTTCTTACAATATTCACAGTTTATTACACATCTACACTGCACAGGCATAAAATATTAAGACGCTGATTAAAACGGCAGACAAATCAGAAACATTAAAATCCATGCATAAAACTCAACATTTAGCATTTTTCCATCCCAAATTGAGACATGACCGCAGAAATAAAAGTCGCGACAATTCTGATCTGATGTCAAGTGCAAAAACTGACTATTTGGGTGCAAATTAAAAGCCAAGGGGATTCAAAAGTGTACTGTACCACAAAATGGAACAGTTCTATTTTGTGCGGTTGCTCAAATTACTGGCAACATAGCGTCACCTTACTAGCAATGGGCGACTTTCCTGCCGTTAGAGCCCGCCTCTTAGCGGTCCTAGAACGTTACAAAATTTGACGTCACTGACAAAGGCCGTGGCCTTGTGTCATTATCGATGACGTTTTGGCGTGCACTTGTTCTTTGTGATGTTAAATTTCCAGACGTTCTAGGACCGCTAACTGGTGGTGGCCTCTTAACGGCAGGAAAGTTTCCCATTATGATAATTTAGAGGGAAGAAACTTGGTAGTTTTTACCCGAAACATGATTTGTGTTTTAGCGAGTCGAGCATTAATTCAAATGTCAACATATTTACAGACATGCACCTTAACAACAGATAATATAGAGTTGAAAAGAAACTGGAGCCTATGGTGTGACCAGAGGTGCATCAATACAAGACGGGGCAGGAACCAAACACTGAATGAAATCAGATGGGGGGGGGGGGATTTATGAAATATGGGNCGGTGACCACAGATGGCATGTCAGATGAGCTAACTAATCGAACCAACGTTAAGTGTAGTCTAACAGAACAGTCATAAAGGCCTTGGTACATGTCAGAAACTACACAGATATGTACATACACTGAATGTGAACGACTGAAGCACCGACTCTGGACAATATGGCAACGACGTCAGGACATCACCAAAACTGCTCACGTGAGAGAAGTTTGGAAACCACAAGGGCCAACCATGGAAATAGAATAGACGCAGATAATGACACCAACCAAGAGGGCCAACCACAGGCACAAATAATAAACTGAAGCAACCTAACAATAAGGAAATAATGTTGGACAACATGGGCCGATTTCACAAAGGGCGTTTAAGACTTAGACGCATGTAACTTCGTCAAATGCATGGTGGAAGTGCGTGCATTTAGTGAAGTTACACTCGTCTAAGTCTTAAATGCGCTTTGTGAAATCGGCCCCATATGTATAGATTGTGCCCAGAATGTGTAGAATCTACACTAAAACCATTAACAATTTCTACTTGGGAAAGCGAACAACTCGCAAGTCAGTCACAGTTTCAAATGAATCAATGGGAGAATTTCCTGTTGTTAGAGGCTGCCTGCTGGCAGCCCTAGAACGCCAACAGGCGGACTCTATTGGTAGGCAAGTCTAACTTTCTCAGTGTTCTCCACACCAGTTAAAATAAGGGCGACTGCCCCTCTTAAACATATCGACCGACGGCAGGCCTATTCCATCACTGGAATTGGACAGATTTGTTGGCCTATCAGGACAACTAAATGTCCGTCTATTTGACCACATGATGATGGTGAAGACGATGATGATATTAAACTGCGACTGACTTGGGCTGGTTCGTAGGACTTGATGCTCTTGTCTATTGTTGATGGACATGTAGAAACTAAGCAGTGCAACTAACAAATTCTATATACAAGATAAACAGTTTAAAATTAAATTACTTTTATAAAAGTCTACCATCCATACGGCTAATAATATAAACAATTATTTACAAAAATAGTTTACGGAATCTGCTCGACCTAACAAATAGAATTCACTCAATTTATAAAAGTTGTTTCGGTGCAGAATGGTGAAAGTCTGAGGATTCATGCAAGTAAGTTTCCAACAGTGGTCAACATGATAAATAAAGGAGACGAAAAAGATAAAATAACCCATGCTTGCAAGACACGATTGCACGAAAAGTTTGAGGTATTGCATACCTCCAGTGAATTCGACATTACCATTACTAAAATCCTCAAGGTTACCATTACTAAAATCCTCAAGGAGGTATGTGGCAGTGAAAAGCATTGCTACCAAATACTCGCACGGATGTCGCAGAATAAAGCGCTAAACGAGAGCGGATATTATGAAAGACCCATGAAGAGATGTAAATGCTAAGAAGTCCATAATGCTACCCGCGGCCAGGTTGACAAATATCCAAAGAAATTTACAACCTAATCCAAATATTCCAGCACTGATTAATCCGTTCTGACACATTAAGTCTTTCACACATCGTTGATTTAATCCTTGCCTCTTTAACACATGCACATGATCTGGCTGCTGGACAGGACGGAAAGACTCCTAAACCAATCAGGGATTTTCACGTCGATTTGATCAGCTCACTGCATCATAACAGGCAAAGATGAAGGCGGGGTTAACGATGCAACGTTGTGGAATCTGGAAGGTAAATAAGACAAATATTAGCACAGAGGTTGCGTTACAGGATGCCCGACTCTTGCAGGGGAGGACATGGGGTTGATTCCCAGCCAATCACTTCACTTTTCACGTTCTGAACTTACTGGTCTGGAAAGTTTGAGTCCTGCACTGAATGAGTACATTCCCCAGAAAGGTTTCTGGAAAGATTCGGGTAATTTCTATGGAAGACACTATTCATCACGGAAGGAGACTGCGTTTGTACTTACTTGCTAGATTTGTATTTTTCACGGATAGCTTGTTGAGGTTGAGTAGCTGTTCCAAGGAAGGTCTTGTGCAAGTCGTGGACACATGCCTCAATCTCGTGGTACTGGTATTTGGTGATTTCTTCCATTTTAGGACTCTGTAAAATCAAGCAATTATCTTTGATTCATCTAGTTAAATGACTAACACAACAAAAGTAATCCAACGGTTACTGTTTGAATTTCCACATCATTTTATGCTGCAAAGATCAGCCCATATGTGACCCGCTCTGGCAAATCAAGTCACATGACGCTCTCAGCTTGGCACCAAATGTTTGTCACTTTCAGTATTGTCGGGCTATTATGAAATCTGAAATAATCTATTTCTTGCATTCTCTCCTGGTGTCATCTTAGTTCGCTGAGGCTCAACTTCTGAGCGACATGCGACTGCCTTTGCCAGAGCGGGTCACATATTCACATTGGTTCATCAAACTCACCCAGAACTCGTCGTTGACAGTCAAGTTGGCCAGGCATGTGGCTGCAGCGCTGATTACACTTGGTAAATATTTCAAGTAGGTTTCTATGTCCACTAGTGTCATCTCAGCAAGGTACTGAAATGGAAACAACAGAAGATTAACAACCAAATGAAGGTACTCGGATAAAATGTGTACCCTCAAAATACCCAAATGAAGGTACTCGGATAAAATGTGTAACCTCAAAGTAGCCAGAGTTTCAGATGAGAAGACAGTGTGCGCTGTAGCAGGGGTAATCGTAACTCCACTCGAACCCGACCGAAAACCATGAGGAACTTTTCTGCCGTCGGTGGCCGTAAGAGGCCGCCTGTTACCGGTCCTAGAACGTCGCAAAATTTGACGTCAAGTGCGTGAGCCACGGCGCCCACGTCATTATGGACGACGTTGTGGCATGCATTTCTGCCCTGTGACGTCAGATTTCATGACGTTCTGGGACCGGTAACTCGTAGCGGCCTCTGACGGCTCCAAAGTTCCTCATTTCCTCTCCCCACCAGTACTTACCATCGCCAAACTATGTGTCTCTTCATCAGCACCAAGTCTCTTCAAGAACCAATCACAGAAGCAATTCACAGTTGGGACAGCAACGTCAAACGATAGCACCTTCAGAATCAAATGTTCCATACGCAGCACCTGCTTCTTTGTGTATGTGTCGTCCGTGATGTAAACAAACTCGCCGACCTCTGGTGGGTAGATTTCTTCATATTTACTGGAAAACAAAACTTCTATTGAAAAAAGTGCGGTTTCTGTGCAGTAGGTTGTTCTGCTATTAGATAAAATGCTAATGAGTTGACTTGGTTGATCATGTCATTTGAACATGGTTGGTTTCTGGTCATGATACTTACGCCGCCAAAAACATACTGGCTGCACCAACCAGCTGGAGTTTTCCTCGGAGAACAGACATTGAAGACAGGAACCTGTCGATGTAGTTGACAGCTAAACAGAGCGTTTCCCTGTGGAGCTTGTACTCTTCAGCGACCTCAACCAACCAGTCGACCAAGATACTCCTCATACTGTTGGTGATGTCCGGTTGTTTCTTCATGTAGTTCGCCCTTGGTCGATGCCTTGTCTGAAATTCAGGACAATTTGAATTCATCATTCTCTTGTTGGTGAATGACTAATGTTCAAAAACTTAGGAAAAATTATTTGAAAAGGTACAAAAGGCATTATAGGAAATCGTAAAAGTATAGTTCATCAATTCAACATGCAGTCTGCCCATTTGTACCTCGGCTTCCCTCAGATATTGATAGATATCATCTGTATACTCAGGAACACATGTTATGATTTCCTTTCTTGTTTCTTCTGACACTTGCTCGTGCATGGACTCATCTGTCGACAGGTCCAGGACCATGGGCGACTCTGAAAATCAAACAGGTTAGATGCAAAGGTCAGGTGTACAATAATTTACTCATCCACTGTTAGTGTTATTGCACATAAACTTCTTGGTGAATGATGAATAAATAGGCCTACTCTGCAAGGCAACTGAATACACACCAGATGTTTCGACTGGTTTGGAGGTAGCAGAGGGGAACGCAGTCGACAAGGGCACTCGTGGTAATTTGGTGATGTCTGGACGAAGTTCCAAATGATGCTCCGTTTCTGAGGGTTTGACGATCTTTGGCTTCGCCGGCTCATTGTCGATGTGGATGGAGAAAGGTTGTGATGACGGCATGCAGAAGCTACTCGTTTGTTTTGTCGATTTTCCGACAAAGGCATTTTCATCATTTCCTCCGGCAAATGGATCGACTGTTGTTCGTGAGGGCTGAAACAGAGAAAGTGAATAATTTATTAAGTGAGAAAAATGTACTGGTGCGTATCCTCAACAGCCCACAAAAGAAAATAGATGCCTGCACTTCACTGCACATGCCATGCATGCAAAATCCATAAAATACACATGGTAATGCACGGGGAGGCGAGGGCGCGTCGCCCGCATTTTTTCTTGCATCAGAAGTAAGAACTCACCTGCCCTTTTGCTGCTCGGAATGGCTGTACTCGTGTTATTTGATTCGTAATGGTCCCTAGGGCTGCCCGTTTGCTTGCATTTGGAACATTAGCCCGGTTTAAAGCAGCGTCATCGCGCTTACTTTTTCGTAAGGCATGTCGGTTTTCACCGTTCAAGTCCTCGAGCACGGCAGTGTTGCCGAAATTCGTGCTTCCAAACTGGTAACTCATTTTCCTGTATAACTCACTTCTACTCGTAAAACGTGCAGTTATAAAAGGTATGGATGTAGTAGATATACTTATGAAGCGTTTCAGACTAGAACATTTGTGCAAAGTTCATGAAAATCGTCAGAAATTTGAAGAAATCGGAGTGACTCCTCGAACTATGCACAGTGGACTGAGGCTTGAGAATGGTAAACGTTAAATTCCCCGCGACCTATTGAATCGGCCAATCAGCGGCGGCGGGGTAACCCACGTGACTAGCAAACAGCAACACACAGCTCGTCCTGGGAGGGGGTCAAAGGTCACCAGGTGGCCGGGGTCACAGCTGATTGCCGCTGTTCTCCGGGTGTGTTTGTGGCAAATTATGTCACATTTCAGCACAGAAACTGATTATATTTTAGTTTTCGGCTTACGAATTGGTAGAGTTGAGTGTTATCTACACGTTCATATGCATTACAACGGTTGGGGATACAATTCCCATTCATGCTTTTGATTCCGAAAACTTGAAAGATTGGGATCAGCCGAGGCGCGGCAAAAATGCTTTGTTCGGAAGGCCAGTGAACCCAGAAGGCGGGGTACATTTTGGGCGGTTATCAAGGCCTAGAATGTATCGATGCTATTCCAGAAGGACTGCAGTGTTATTAAAAGTCGAAATGATAAAACTTTTGGAAAAAAATTCCGTCTCAGGCTTTTGATACGGACGAGAGACAAAATGGAGAAAATAGCAAAGTTCCTGCAACACTCCCAACACTTTATCGGATTATTTCATGAAGTTCACAAATTGAATCATTCAGTCAAATTGGTCTATTACGTAGGCCCTACAGTCTCTCCTGGATTGATACTGATCAGGTCAGATATATAGACATGGCTTCAGAGAATCCCGGGGAGAAGTCGGGGGGGGGGCAATGCTATTGTTCTTGCAAAAGGACAGTCTCCTCAGCACAGGTGGGCAATTTGTCCACTATACCAGTAGCCTATAGTGTTGGCGCCAAGGCATCCTACAAAACATGCTTCAGCATCTGATCGCCTGTAAATATTTATTTTATGTACACTGCTGCCTTCCTTTGTCACACTGTGCAGAGCAGAGGTACATTCCCAAAGACAGATCCTCTGTTGCTGTTGGCAGACAGGCACTCCGGCAGCCTAAACAACCTCATGGAAAGGGCCTAAACGGCCTCATGGAAAGGGCCCAGATGGCCCAATATGAAAATGATAATGGGAGAGTAAATGACAGCAATATCCGTCTGCACCAGCTGGCAAGAGCTTGAAGAATCTCCAAGAAATGCTTCCACCAAGCTTGGAGGAATTATACTGACAGTATAATTCCTCCAAGCACCAAGTAACACATGTAGTACCACATCCTCGCACCCAGGCATGCCAGGGTCTTTACAACTGCTCCCCTCTCCCACATTGTTCCTGGGAGGGTTACGAGCCCGTAAATGACCTAAGATTATGACTACAGTAACAAAATAGCATACACAACAAAATTGATTATAAATTTTGGATTATCACTTCAACTCTGGTTCATTGGGCACTAAAAACCATCAGGGGGAGAGATATGCCTCAATTAGTGAACTGAATGAAGTGGTTACTAGGAGAAATGAGCTTTTTTGCCACCCTAGGATGGCAAGACAGGAAACGAGGCTGCCGCAGGTGTTCATTGGGTGATGTTGCAAAATGATGATGTAAACGGCATGTATGGACAAAATGACGCAGAGACCCATCATTGCATGTACTTTATTTATTTTCATACAAAATATAACATGGTATAAATGCAAGATACTTCGTTTTTCATACAAATTGCAACATGTAAGTAAATGCAAGATACAAGGTACAGTATTCAATACGTTGAACAATAAATGGAGGAACACGTCAGGTCCTGCAGTAACAATGAACGATACATGATATAGGCCTCAGAGGAATGCTAATCATATGCAGAGAGATCATATTCTCCCAGACTTCATGATGTTGTGAAATAGAATCCTAGTGAAAGTGCCTCACCAGCCATTCACAAGAAATGCGAGCTGTCTTCTTTCAAGATACATTGAGAACTTACTACATAGATTTCAACAGCAGGCGAGCAGTATTGTGATAAGAGCTGTCAGTTGACCAATAGGTGTCACTATGGCCCAATTCAATCCATATCATATCATATCAATGCATTTTTAAGTTATATTTGTAAAACTTTATGTTTGAAATAAAATCAATACAATACAATTCAATGCATATAGCGGACCCATTCTTGATCGAGCACCAATCAGTGGATTTTCCTGTGTATTGGTCCGCTGGAACTTTGCTGCCATCTTTTGGCAATACGTGCGGCTGACTGCTCCTACTCATTTGAAATTTCTACAGGCATCATTTTTTGGCTGCCTTCAGATGGATTGCCTTATCTGAGTTGATTTACTTTAGTTCTCGTGATCATTGAATGCCCCCTGAAAAACAGAAAGAAAGTTTATTGAAAGTATACCAACAACATCAATGGCCTTGGAATCGACTGAATTTTCATGTATTCAGCATTGTTCACTCACATCAAAACATGTAGGTCAACACGTCAGCCTGTCAGATCAACACGTCAGCCTGTCAGGCCAACACGTCAGCCTGTCAGACCAACACGTCAGCCTGTCAGACCAACAGGTCAGCCTGTCAGACCAAAACACAAGCTGACCAAAACAGGAGCCAGACCAGGAAATAGGCAAAAAAAATTAATTTTCTGGAACACAACATTTCATCAGGGCTGCTGCTAAGCTAAGTTCCTTGTCAAAATAGGTTTATAATCACCTTCACTCATGCAGGACATTATGTGAAGAAAAAGGTGCCAGTCATTAAGTGACCCAGTGATTATGAAGTCCTACCAGGCACTAATGGCTGCTCTGTTGTGTAAAATAGGCTTCATTTAACACCAACAGGGCTACAATTCAAATACACCATTGGCTTGGCCTAAATCATACAGTGGAAAAAGCACAAACATAGGTGCCAACGGTGTCCCCTGTACAAACTGCTGTATGAACAACTTGCTTGCTTTCACAATACCTCAGTGAATCAGGCTCATTGAGGAAATGCTTCATTAATAAAACATCAGTATTCATTTAGGAGAAAATAGATTAAATTGCGTCTGTTTGCTTTGTGTTGCATGCCAGCTGCAGTACCAACATAAATATACAGGAAGTATAGAGCTTTTGCAGTGGCACATTTACATATTATGATGTCACTTTTGACTGGCGGTACACCATGCTGATGTGGATGTCAAAGTCTGCCATGTGTATTACGTCATGGTTAAAGTCGCCCTCCACCCCACTTGTGCCAACAACAAAGTGAGCCACATGGGTTGGCGACGTCAATTTGTTCGTCAGGATGGCAGATTTTCTGTAATGATGTGATGTCATCTGCAAATCTCTACAGCACATGTGGCGGGGGTTTAGCAATGTTTGGACCAGAGAAACCACTGCTCCACTTCGACATCAGGAGTGCGAGCTGCTGCCTAAACCTTGTCATTGTGATTCAAACTTAAGTTTAATTCACCAGAGAATCTTTCCATATCGAGGTAGAGGCACATGTAAACTAACTTACTGGCCATCCCGGGAGATTTTGAAGAAATGTTCCACGTATTCTGAACCTCCTAAAAGTTCCACAAAGTCTTCGTCGTGTGTGATGACCACAAGCTGAAAGTTTCTGTGTCCGCTTCGACTCTTGATGATTCTGGAGAAGCAAGATACGGAACGTGTACGACACAGGGAAGCTTCGGGCCTCGATCACTGTGAACATCCCCCCCCAGTTAAAATCAAGAACCAGTGGAAAGGATAATGATATACATACTCTGTCAAGGCATATGCCAAGCTGCAGATATTCTCTCGATCCAAGTTGGTCGTTGGTTCGTCGAGGGCAAGGATTCCACACTTGAGACAAAATGTCTCGGCCAGAGCGAGTCTGATGACCAGACATGCCAAGACCTGGAAAGAGATGACTGGCTGAAACACGTCGAGCATGTTGAGAGGCACAGGCCGCCATGTTAGTCTGATAAGTTCACCCGGAGTGGTCCTGAACGTGGATCACTGATTGGCTGGCTAGTTTGGCGCCATTTCAAACACAGTAGTGACACCTATTGGTCATTTTCTGAGAATCACGTGAACCGAAGCAGTCTTGGAGCATGGGTACGATGCGAGTGCTTCAGAACTGTGGGGTGTTTACCTTTTGGCCAGCACTGCAGCGCCCTCTCATGTCCATCGCTGTGTCCATCTTCACCATGACAACTCTGTAATGATACGTCCGTCTGCCTTTGCTCAATCCGGCCTCATCCTCGTCAGAACGTATCTCTATAGTGTCGATATCTGAAGATTGGAGGAAGAGTCACATTTTCAAAACATCCAATTACAAATTTTTCCATTTTAAAAAAAATAACACCCAGATATTTTGTAGAATTTTAAGACAGGAAGTCAAATTTCCACATACCGTTTCCTTGGTATGTATTTCGCCACAACTCTTTCATGATTTTGTTGATTTCCGCCATTTTGTTCTTATGGTAATGCATCACCGCCCTGGAAGTAGCAGAAATACTTGGTACTTGTGTATCGTGACAAAGGACTGAACCGTGGGGTTAAAGGGTTATGAAGACATACAAGACTGAGGTCAGTGTTAGTCAGATGGGCAATCAGGAAGAGGGATGGAGGGCAAACAGGAAGAGGGATGGAGGGCAATCAGGAAGAGGGATGGAGGGCAATCAGGAAGAGGGATGGAGGGCAATCAGGAAGAAGGATGGATTAGTTTAGATTACATACTTATCTAATGCCTTGTAATACTTCTCCAAGTCCTTGATGGCTAGGTCAGTGGTCTGAAATAAAATGGCAGCATTTGTTTTAAGAACAAAATGTTGAAATGGCATTTGTTATGACATGATTATGTCAACCTTTGATTCTTACTAACTGGAGAAGCAGCTTTAGTTCACGTCCGTTGGCAAGGTAGGCCAAGCTTAAGATTGCTGAGAGAGGTAGGCCGGCCTACCTGTAGACTGACAGAGAATTAGGCCAAGCTTACGACCGAAAGAAACTGGCCGTAGCTTACAACCAATGGGGTAATAGGCCCAGCACATGACTGATGTTGGTAGTAGGCCTTGCTTATCAGTGATAGGGACATAGGCCTTACAACTGAGAGGGGACATAGACCTAGTTTATGACTGACAGGGGACGTTGGCCTAGCCTATTAAAGGAGTTAGACGCCGAAGTTGTAAACAAGCTGGTTTGTTTACAAACATGGTCGGCAAACTAGTTTTATTCCTTCGTGCAGGTGGCAGCACCCGTGATCGTTAGACTGGTTCCCGGTCCGATGCAACTCACTCACGACATCCACGTCAGTACATATCACCGACAATAGGTGGCAGCACCGCAGGTGTCGCGTGGATAGAGAACCAGTGAGTGAGTGTTTACAACTTGGACGTCCAGCTCCTTTAAGACTGACAGGGGACGTAGGCCTAGCTCACGACACCCAATTCCTACTTTGAGAGCAATCATCTTCTCAGTGTATTTGAGCTCAGCATCCTTGTAATCTGTGTCTAGTTCCCGCTTGATTCTCTTGATATCATCCTTCAGGCTTCTCTGCCGCTCGACCACCGTGTGTTTCTGCAAACGAGAAAACATAAAAGCTGAAAAGTGACCCACGTAAAATTGTCACAGCAGTGGAAAACTTTGCCCTTGGTGCGATAACACTCACCTCCCTGTNCTATAGACTGACAGAGAATTAGGCCAAGCTTACGACTGAAAGAAACTGGCCATAGCTTACAACCAATGGGGTAATAGGCCCAGCACATGACTGATGTTGGTAGTAGGCCTAGCTTATCAGTGATAGGGACATAAGCCTAGCCTACAACTGACAGGGGACATAGACCTAGTTTATGACTGACAGGGGACGTAGGCCTAGCTCACGACACCCAATTCCTACTTTGAGAGCAATCATCTTCTCAGTGTATTTGAGCTCAGCATCCTTGTAATCTGTGTCTAGTTCCCGCTTGATTCTCTTGATATCATCCTTCAGGCTTCTCTGCCGCTCGACCACCGTGTGTTTCTGCAAACGAGAAAACATAAAAGCTGAAAAGTGACCCACGTAAAATTGTCACAGCAGTGGAAAACTTTGCCCTTGGTGCGATAACACTCACCTCCCTGTTGAGTTCCTCTTGTTCCCTCATCAGACTCTGTCGTTGTTTCTCCAAGTTGCTGACATCATAATCACCGATCTTCTTCTTGAGATGCTCCATCCTCTTGATGACTTCCTTGATCTCCTCTTCCTTCAGTCGCATTTCAAGATTGTCAGAGAGTTCACGGTCCTTAACCTGGAATCAAAGTCAACTACATGTAGTTTGTTAAACCGGAAACAAAGATTCATTACCGACAGGTGGTCAAAATGCAGGAAAATGGACCACAACCTGAGGGGGGGGGGTATAATGTCTATGATGTCAAGTTTTGTGACGTTCTAGGATCGCTAACAGGCGGCCTCTTACGGCAGTAGAGTCTCCCACTGAACCGACCCCAGAGAGAGAGAATTTCATGACACTTACCTGCTGGTTGACCAGTTCCTCTTTCAGCTGGTTAAGAATATCGCTATATTTTGCCTGTTCTTGTTTTATTTCATCCATCCTGGCATTCAACTGTTCCATCTGCTCTCGACACTGTTCCAACACCGTCTCACGGCCATCATTGACATACCTGGAAGAAACGTTAAAATGTCATGATGTGACAGTTCTGATGTCGTCGTCGCCAGCCATTTGATTCTTTGCAGTCACGTGACCGTTGTGACGTCAGTGAAGAACCTCTATACTGAAACAGCCACAAGTCTTACTTCATTATGTCGCGATGGATCTGTCTGACTTCGCTTCCGTGTTCCTTCATTCGTGACATCTGAAAGGAAATAGACGTTTTTGATATCTACATATCTGTAGAGAAGTTCAGTCCTGCTCACAAGATGATGCATGAGAACCCCACGACTCAGTACCATATTGACCGAAATTTGTCAAGTCGTTTTACATTTCACTTACGTCTGCCTTTGTTTCATCAATCTTTGCATCTTTCTTATTGACAATTTCCTCTCGCTCCTTCCTAAGCTGCAAGATCTTCTCCTGAAAAGTTATTGGCAATAAAATCAAGATTCCGTGAATCTTTGAGAAACAAGGAAGGTTTTCAGGAAAGCAGGTAGGCCTATTGAGAGCCTGCAGTAGCTCTTTGTGACGTCACTTTTGGCCATACTGACATGCACCATGTGTAGATTACATCATGGGTTGAAGTCACATACACTCCACTTTGTGCCGCCGCCGTTCTTTGCAGTCCAACATGGCAGATTTAGACTGATCACATGACATCACGCGCTTGCTCTCATGAGGGGAATCACCCCTGGGATTCCAGAGTCACGCGTCCAAACAAAATTTACTCCAATCAGCAAGACAGTGAACGATCAGTGGTCCATCTGAAGAGTCGGTCTCACTTAGCTTTCCATCACCTTCAACAAACTTACCTCCAGAGGTTGAATCTGTTCACGAGCCTCCTCAATCTCCCGTTCATACTCCTGATTGGCACTCAGCAACTCGGCCTTGATCTCCTTCAGTTTGGTACACTTCTGTAGATCGTTCTCAATCTGTAACTTCTCAGCCATGAACGTGTTGACCTCTGATTTGAGATTCTGAATCAACTCCATCTGCTTACTGATTCTATCACGTTTGTGGTCCAGATCTCTGTTCACATTATTCCTGAAAATGTGGACCATTGAAACCTATCAGTGGCGGATCCAGGAGTTGCTGAACGGGGGTGGGGGGAGGCGGGGCGGGCGTGAGTGCCGAAGGCGCGAAGCCCGAAAATATTGGGGTAGGCTAATAGTGCCGGAAACGCGATTTCCTGGCACCTGGGCAGGCCAAATTGAACTTTCTTTTTACTGAAAATCAGGGATCTGATTATACGCCTTCGAAAATTTTTGCTGCTCGGTGGCTGAAGGGGGGGGGGGGCGTGCACCTGAAAGGGTTAAAGGGCCAGGATATTGCCACTTTTTGCCAACAGCCGGCGCCGCCACCGGTGATTGCATCATTCTCCAATACTGTAGTCTTGCCTTTCCCCCCAGTGTTGGAGAATGTATGATTACAATACAATGCATACGTGGATACGCAGCCTAGGAACGAGAGTTACTCTACATGGGGTGAGGTTAATAAGCGGTAGTTCAACAACATTGTCAATAGAGGTCTCCCTTAGCGCAGGTATGTTTAGTGCAGGATAGGGAAGTAATACAGGGCCCACAAGAGTAAAGAAAGAGGACAGACTTACAGCCTATTTTGGACCTCTTCTTTCTCATTGGTCACTTGTTGAATCGTGCGATCATTATCTGGAAGAGAACCAGTGACGTTATCCTATGATTGGCTCTCCAACATCCACAGTATCACAATAATGAAATGCGACCACCATACAATACCCTGATAAACATGCAGTGGGCTTTACAAGTCCATTCAGAAGTTCTTCAGAAATCACAAACACAATTTACTGAAGTAACTTCTATCACCAATTTTGATTGTCGGCTGCAGCAGATGGGGAAACAATGTACCCGTAAATGTTAAAAGCCTGTCATACCTTCCACTGATAATTTGGTTGACTGTTGGTTAATCTTGCGCTCCAAATCCCGTAACTCTGCCTGGAGCCTGTCCATGGTGACCACATCTGGCTGGATACTCTTGGCCATCGATTCATCATCTTGTCTCAGCTGGACGGAATCCTCCATCTGCAAAACGTAGAAACCAGAATGACGGAGAAAAGTAGCTCTTTCAGAGAGTCGCCCTCTCTATCACCTGAAGACAGGATCCAACCGGGAATCAAACCAGAATCTCAGCGGTGACAGGCGCTCACATTCCCACTATGTCAATCTGACTCTGACTAACAGAGTAAGGGTTTGAAAAAGGGCTCATACCTCTGAGGAATCCTTTTTCAATTTGTCAATTTCTGCCCCCACTTTCTTCAAAGCATTCTTCAAATCTGGGATCTCTTTTTTACCAAGTTTGTCCATCTGAAATCAAACACAGAAAACTGAGCAACTCCTCATGTTCCCCAGAAAGGTTTCTGGAGTGACAGGGGGAATAAAATGAAGTGCTTTGAGACAGTAGAACAGTGGAAAGTGCTAAATACATATAAAAGCATGACATTATTATCACTCCTCCCATCAGGACACTCACCACTTCTATGACTGGCTTCATCTGTATCATGTTCTCATATTTCTTGGTCGTATCTCGCAGCTCTCTGTCCTTCTTCTCAAGTTCACTTGGTGCCAATCTCAGACGTCCTTGAAGCTGAATTAGCATGAAAAAAACAAAGATCTGCAGCTCAGCATTCCCAAATTCCATCTCAATGGGGAACATGAGTAACCTTTTATCCCAACAGGTCGGCGCTGCGAGTGGTTCTACTGAAGACGTCAAAAACAGAGCAAAGCAATGCACTGACATCGTGTCAAGAGCCCTTGACGCGGTGCTACAGGGACGAGATGTCGAAAAAAGGTACAACACCTCAGAGTAGTGGTAGTTCTGAAGGTTCCTCATTATTGCTGGTGCTAATGAACCACTTATGCTATTCATCTGATTCAAAGGTATTCCTTCATGTATCCAGCAACAGTGAACGTACCACGTGGACCAACTCGTCAACTTCCGTCTGTTCATCAAATTCACGCTGACAGAGCGGACACGCTGGATTATCTCTCTGTAGCTGTTTGACGTACTTCTCGAAGAAATGCTTGCCTCCTTGGATGGAGCCCTTCTCACTAGAAACAAACAGACGCAAATTCAGAAAAGTGATCCAATACACCAAATTAACCAATACACTGAAGTTAACCAATACACTGAGTTAATCAATACACTAAAGTTAACCAATACACTGAGTTAATCAATACAGTAAAGTTAACCAATACACAAAAGGCCAACATACTCTTGTAGTTTTTTCAGTTTGTCCTGCAGCCCGATGACGCCCTCATCAAAGTCCTGACTACCACACATGTCAAGCATTCTGTCCTCATGGTCCTTCAGCTCTAGTTCCTTCTTGGCAAGATCATCCCTGTAAGAAGACCTCAGCATATAGTAAACTGCACCTGTACTCAGTCTCGCTAATTTTTCACCACTTGCTGAGCACTATTTCTAGTAGAAGTCCGAGTGAGCCATTAGAAGTCCGAGTGAGCCATTGCCAGTTTAGAGGCAGAATTATCTGCATAGCAATGAACAGAGCACGTATCAAAAGACACAAGGAGGCTCATCATGCAATATGTGACCTGCTCACCAAAAGCAGGTGCTTGTCACAGGTGATCATCACTGGTCATCCGTTTACTCAACTATTATCACTGCTGTCCACTACTATTGTCAACCTGCAGAGACGTACATTTCAGCTCTTGGGTTGTAAGGCTGTTAACTCTTTCCTCGGTTGTGACAAGCACCTACTTTTGCTGGAGTAGGTCACCAATAATCTCACAGTCACTTACTTGTACATCTTGTATTGTGCCTCTTTACGGGATATATCTTGTCTGTCTTGTTGAAGTTTGCGATTCTCCCGACTGATGTCCTGACACAGCTGCCTGAAACATCACATTTCAATGAAACTTGAAATCTCAATAAAACACATACTCTGAAAACTCAGAAGTGAATACCGGTACCAGAGCAGCATTCAGCTGTATGGACAAGGCTAGTGTTTCCAGAGCACCATTCAGCTGTACGGACAAGGCTAGTGTTTCCAGAGCACCATTCAGCTGTACGGACAAGGCTAATGTTTCCAGAGCACCATTCAGCTGTACGGACAAGGCTAGTGTTTCCAGAGCACCATTCAGCTGTACGGACAAGGCTAGTGTTTCATGGCCGACCATTATAATCCATATTCAATACATTACCAATGAGAACTTACTGGATGTAATCTTCAAGAGTTCTCCGTACATTTGTCGAAGGCACATGACCAAACAAATGTTGAAATGTATCCTCATGTCGCCCCTTGCTGAAAATATCATGAAGATTGGAATTAGTCGTGAGAAGTTTAGGACCCTTTCCATATTTGTGACCCGATCTAACAAAAGTAGGCACATGCCCCAGGTGATCATCAATGGTCATCAGTTTACTCCACTAATCACTGCTGTCCACTACTTCTGTCAACCTGCAGAGACGTACATTTCTGCTGTAGTGTTGTAAGGCCATTAACCCTTTCCTCATTTGCAATATGTACCTATTTTTGCTAGATCAAGTCACATTTGAAGTTCAATAGGGCTAAAAATTCGCAGACACTTAGAGAAAACCAAGATAATATTCATACTGAGTTGTAGCTGTTATTATTCACATATTCTAGCTGCTACTGTTCATGACATATGTTAATTCTTGGCAGCATTCATATGGGGCGCGAGTGGAGGTCCTGAACTTACATTTTTCTGATCTGGTCTTCCTTCGATACCTTTTCTTTCTTCAACATGTCGAGCTCAGTACGGATATTTGATTCCAGGTGCATTCTGCTCATCTCAGAACTGAAAGGTAGCGGTTAAGGTTAGAGACTAAACCATGGTATTCAGTTTAGTGTATTCAAAGAATTTCATGTATTTGAAGTTCATGTGTTCAGAGAATTTCATGTATTCAAACTACCAGTATTTCATTCAGAGTGTTTCATGTTTTCAAGGAATTTTATGTTTTGGAAGTGTTTCATCAAATTCATCAGAAGTGAACTAATATAGAAACACTGTCAGTGCAGGGACAGCAACAAATCCAGAGGCATGGAATGAACTGGTCCATTCTACTTACTCCAGCTCTTTCACCTGTGCGTCCAGTGTCCCCCTGTCTTTCTGCAGCTGGGTAACCTCGCCTTTCATGGCATCAATGTCAACAGCATTTTCAGCTTCGACCAAACCTCGTTCCTGGGTGAGAGATCATTCGATGATAAGAAAATCTGTATTGTCTTAGGTCGAATGTCCATAGGCTGTTCCCTAGTGGCATGTTCCCTTGTTCTGTGGACCTGAGCCGTTAGGACAATGAGACCTGGCCTTGTGTGCGATGGGAACGACCAGTAAGCAAATCAAAGGTCCATTCTCTCTGTGATGTGTCACAAGCGAACAGGGAACAAGGAAACTTGCCACACAGGAACAGCGTATGGATACTCGGCCTAAGAGGCGCACTCTGTATCATGAGGATGGGTCTGACCATGGATTGAATCTGGAACCCCATAGGTGAGAGTCACCAATGGTTGCACTACACCACTTTGACAATGCTCGTTTGAACACAGAGTGATCATCAGCTTACTCAATTATTATCACTGGCATCCACTACTATCGTAAACCTGCAGAGACATACATTTCAGCTGTTATGTTGTACAGCCAGTGACCCCTTCCTCAGTTGCGACAAGCACCCAGCTTTGCTGGATCGGGTCACATTTGATCATCAAACTTACGGCTCTAGCAAGGTCTCTTTTGAGAGCATCCAGCTTGCCTGCCGACGCGTCAACACGATTCAGCTCCTGAGTGACAGCTTTAATCTCCGCCTTGTTCTTTTTCTGAAAATGCAACATTCTGAGTCACAACTTGAGCCGTTGAACTTCACGCATGCGACACTGTTTCCAGCCACAAATCTCTTTGCGCTGACATTGTACATGTAAGAGTTTAGGCTACATCATGTCAACCACAAGTTCTCCTCCAACCTCTGTTTGGCCAACAGCTGATAAATTCTACATACCACCATGTCCATCCTCATAGCTTCTGTCTGAGCAAACTTTGTTTTAGTCTCACGAACTGCGTCAATACGACCTTGAATTTCAGTTTCCTTTGCTTCATAAATGTCACGTAACCTTTTCGCCTCGTGGAGACATTCTTCGATCTTTCCTTTCAAAAGTTCCATAAACTTTGGGACATGCCTCTCGCTCACGTCAGTGAAACCTATTCAAGTAGAATTTGACGAGTCGTCTTAAACATCTCTAAAGGAGGCAGGTCAATCAATCAGTAAAACCACAGACCACCAGGAGATGAGTAAACACACACCCAATCAGTCGCCCCACATCTCCCATAAAACAATCTTCTTACACCACTTCAAACTGACTCACCTTCAAATTCATACAGTTCAGCATATTTCTTGATCGTCTCATTTCGTTTGTGGCAGTTGTCACCATGGACCTTCGCCTCCTGTTGTAGTTTACCCTGCTCGGTCAACAGTTGCGATCGATTCTGATTATGCTTCGTAAGATCACGACTGAAACCCTCAAGTTTTGACTCAACCTGAAGAGAAAGAATCAATTGTGAGGAATCTGTGGAACTACCACTACTGGGACGCGCTGTGGGCGGGTGTACCTTTTTTCAAATTATCGTCCACGTTGCATTGTGTCAAGGACATCCTGACACGATGTCTTTTGCTCCGGTTTTGACGTCATCAATACAGCTGCTCGCAGTGCCAACCTGTCGGTTAATGCAAGAGATGAAACATAGCTGCCGCCACCACTTCTGAGGAGTCGGCATACATGACCCCGCTCTAGCCAAGGTTGGCGCATGTTGCAGGTGATCATCACTGATCATCAGTTTACTATTATCACTGCTGTCCACTACTCTTGTCAACCTGCAGAGACGTACATTTCAGCTATTGTGAGGCCGTTAACCCTTTCCTCAGCTGCAGCAGAGATGTACATTTCAGATATTCTGTTGTAAGGCTTTAACCCTTTCCTCGGCTGCGAAATGTGCCCACATTTGCTAGATCGGCTCATATACTGATATGTGACTTACTTTTCTCAACTGTCCCTCCCGTTCCTTGATCTTCTTCTTAAACTCCTGTAGTTCTTCCTTCAGTTCATCCAGTGACCCATCAAACTCAACATTTATTTTTTCACGGAACATTGCTGTTGTTCGTTCCATCTCTTTCTTCTCACTACTCAGTTTCTCGATCTGTGTTTTCAACTTGTGGATGTCGGCTGCTCGCAGGGAAATCTCTTGCAACTTTGTCTGAATGGTAAGAATATTAATCGATCACAGGTTAGATGTCATCAGGCTTTTGGATGGAGTATTTTAGTTTTGTACAGGGCAGTCCGATGTATTTGTACAGTAGAAATCTACATGTAGTAGAAGTATTTACTACTGTTCATTCCACTTCTGAGTGGCGCGAGGTTTATCAACGATAGCTCCGCAACGGCTGGGCCGAATTTGACAAAACATACATCAATCGACTTGTCTTTCTTTGCGGTATCTTATAGGCTAATGTAAGTGTAACTTGGATGAAACTTGGATTATAAGATACCACCAAGAAAGACAAGTCGATTGATGTATGTTTTGTCATATGCGGCCCAGCCGTTGCGGAGCTATCGTTGATAAACCTCGCGCCACTCGGAAGTGGAATGAACAGTAGTTATAAAGTCTGTCATGTGATCAATTCACTGCTTACCTCGACTGGTTCTAATCTATCCGTGATGTCTTGTAGAGTGTGGTCCGATGCCTGGAATCTTGACTCCGCATCCTCAAGGTCACGATTTAGCTATAAAATCACAGAAAACATGTTCGAAAACAACCTGTGGAGAAAACTGACAATATCCCGCAGACCAAGAGACGAAGAACCAGAGACTAGAAATACCCTTGTCCACATAAAATGAAGATTACCACCTGGTGCAAGGCATCATAAGCCGCATTCACATCTAGACCGATCCGAGACCGAATTCCCCAGTTCGCATTCGGGAATGCGCATTGGCTAGGCCGGTCTAGCTACAAAGTTTTTAATGCGATCTCAGGCCGATTTATTGAGTCCACTTCTTGTGGCGATCTCAGGCCGAGATCGCATTAAAAACTTTGTAGTGTGAACGGTTAATGCGCATTAACTGTTTAGGCCAATCTCAGATCGCTTTAAAGTGCTAATGTGAACGCGCCTTCTTAGAAGTCTTAGTGGCCGTGACCGGCAATAAAGACACTCTTCCACGTGATCATGGTGGCCGTGACTGGCAATAAAGACACTGTTCCACGTGATCATGGTGGCCGTGACTGGCAATAAAGACACTGTTCCACGTGATCATGGTGGCCGTGACTGGGAATAAAGACACTGTTCCACGTGATCATGGTGGCCGTGACTGGGAATAAAGACACTGTTCCACGTGATCATGAGAGTTTTTTCATACGAGTTGGCTCTCAATGGGAAATTCATCATTTTTGGTTCTTTACCACCTCCACTGAGATGAATATGAAATAGAATCGGGTTTCTAAGGTGAAAGACATTGCTTCCTACCAGATTCGAACCCACGGACCCTCGCATGAGGCATCAATCGCCAGCACTGAGGGGCAGCACGCCTTAATCACTAGGCCAAATCCCCATCTTCTAAAAAGATGGTTCCGAGATGAATGGCATAGATGACTATGGTTGAGTTGAACCTCACAAAGCATCAAATTCCTGCCTACCTGTGCTTCCTTATCTTTGTTAGCTCTCAAATATTTGATTTCAGCCTGGTACTCCCGGACATTGCCACTCTGAAAGAAAGTACCAGTAATGAAGATCCAGTAACAAAGCCAATGACTTTTTTGTTTCAGTAAAAAGTGGGTTAATGTATTCACTGATGGTTGAGTAGCATGAGAAATGAATAACCCACACCTCGACAGGCAGTGCTACGAGAGTGACATAACATCACGACGTCCTTTACGTAGTGCAATGACGGCAAACTTGGCCTTGCTTGTTGCCCGACAGCTTAGAATACTTTTCATGCATTCGCCATTCATAAGTTTGGTGAAAAAAGTGCACCTCTTCTTTCTTGATCTTAGCAATGTTCTCCAAGGCCTTAACATATCTTGTTGAAGCAAAGATATCATCAAACCGCTGCTTGACTGCCTTGCCTTCCAGGAGAGGCCAATTAGAATCCTCCTGGTGGCAAAAGATGACATTTTCTAGGACCGCTTTTGATACGCCGAGAGCAGCAACCATCTGAAGAGAAAAACAAACGATGATACAGTGTTTGATCTCACTTGATTTGAAGCTGCTGGTAAAAGGTAGCAACACTGGGGCATTGAGGTGTTCAAATCCAAGCAGGGTATGATGTACATGTAGTACAAGTATGGTGTATTATTACATATGTAGGAGGAAACAGGAGTGCCCAGAGAACACCCATGCTGCACCCCACCCATAGGAAAGTTGGCCTCTATCACATGAAGAGGGTTCCAACTGGGGATTGAACCTGGAACATCAGTGGTGACAAGCGTTGATGTTCAAACTCTGCCACTCTGACAGGCATTTTTTATGAGGTTTATGGAGCGACATCGTCAAGTGAAGCTGTTATGGTCAAAAAGCTCACAAAAAGCTGATGGAAGCTGGAGTGGTTAAACAAAGGAAAATCTGGTGTAAAATGAGAATATGTTCAATATAAACAAACTTACTGACCCCCCGAGCCCTACATTCACTTACCTCTCGGTTCATGTCTCCACAGCGTGACGTCAGAGTCTTCTGCTGCCCATCCACACCTTTACGAATTATTGAACTATCGAGGGTCTTCATCCTCAGTCGGTCATTCGCCTCCTGGGTTACCATCAACGATCTGACAACCATACATCTGTTACCAGTGACGTCACGAAATATCAGCCTACACTGACCTTTGACCTCTCGCTCACCAGCCATCTGCAATGATCAACTTTGTCTTACTTCTCCTCATACAATTTTCAAGTCGTCTCTGAATTTCGCAAATTTTTGACCCAACCAGGGTCTTCCTCAGGCCCTTTCTACTCACTTCTGGGATCTCTGCTAGAAAGTGCCTGAGGAAGA
This sequence comes from Notospermus geniculatus, assembly GCA_002633025.1. Lineage (NCBI taxonomy): Eukaryota > Metazoa > Nemertea > Pilidiophora > Heteronemertea > Lineidae > Notospermus > Notospermus geniculatus. The sequence continues at coordinate 294,789 of NMRB01000650.1, forward strand.
CCCTGGTTGGGGTCGAAAATTTGTGAAATTTGGAGACGACTTTACCCGGTACTTATCTTATCATTTTGTGTGTCGTTTTTTGTGCTCTATGTTGGATAAACAATTTTTAACCTAGATACAGGCAGATAACCACAAGGTGACAATACTGACCTTAGGATCATGCACAAACGTGGCCCCTTTTGATCCTGGCGGCATGTCCCCCGTCGTCAGATACTTCAAGCATTCAATAATTGTCTGAGAAAGAAAGAGGGGGACATAATTCAATGGGGAACCGGCGTGCTAAAAGGAGGCGCTCGGCAACAACTCAGTTTTTTCACAAGAACGCATGCGCTGCGACGTTGAAAACGTCATTGACGTTGTGACGTTATGTGAAATGCGTCATTCAGAATCAATGACGTCGCTCTTCGGTCTGTTATTTACGCTAAAATAGTCAATTTTATCGATGAAATTCATCATGTTCCCACTTGAATTTTCTTTTGAAAATACTCAGATTACATTGAGTCAGTCCTATACTTGATGATGGACGTGTAAAATTCGAAATTCAGTGGACTACTTCAGGTATATTTAGGGCTAGAAGTAGGGTGTAGTGTCATAATTAAATGGCAAATAACGTTGGTTTGACTTTCGACGTCATACTTTTAACTGAGTTGTTCGTCAGCGCCACGTCACGGAGTAGTTCCGCCGGTTCCTCATTATTTCATCTCAAATTGTCAAATTACATTTTCATACATCATAAATTGAAATTGCAGAATCACGGATTGTGAGCACGCCAGAAATAAATGAAATGGCCAGGGCCATTGTGCTCACCTCTGTGACAGAGTATGAAGTGTGAGTAGCCTGGTGATACACTGAATGGTGAAGGATTAGTGCAGAAACATCATAACATTTTCTACCGATGAGATATGGCCAAAGTCAATTTTTCAAGATGGCCGCCTGGCAGCCATGTTGAAGTCCAATCGAACCGAAACTTGGCATATAAGTAGACGGTACCAAGACACATATTTAGGCACGGTTAAAGCATCCTAGC
>NMRB01000651.1:27282-37495 GCA_002633025.1 Notospermus geniculatus
CCCCCACCCCCACCCCCCATCCCCCACCCCTAGAGCCAGGACTGCCACACGTTGTGGGGTCGAGTAGAGAATAAAGATTTGGATGGGGAAGATCTACATGTACGTCTACGTCGTTGTTCAGCCTCTTCTCGGGCTGCTGGTATTTCCCTTCTTCGGGAATACGCCAAGCCTGAACCGGACAGTGTACGCTATACGGATACGTGGACGAACAATGGCCTAACAAAGGGTTCATGACAATGATGTCCGCGCGCGTGTCCGTAGACCGTATACTTCTATGTAAACCCGGTCTAAGACAAACGCTCTGCACTCATGCAATACCATTGATTTAGGAGTCTGGATTAAAGTTTAAGGGGCCCCCGAAAAGTGCCACAGGATGGGCCAAAGTGGTGACTCCATGAAATTCCGAAGCTCGCCACCCTAAAATCCTGCACAGGGCCACAGAGATTTCTGATGGCCTATAAACTACAAGGATAGGAGCAAAAAAACAAACACCTTTGCTTGTCCAATATCTGTTTGGATTAAGCCAGAATATTTTTGACCAGTTGGGTGAAATCTCAGTTAAAAGCTTCATTGGGGCTGAATATCTTGGGAACACAGCATTATACCAAGGTGAACTTTTCTGTGTTCATTCACTGGGCATAGTCAACGTGATTAGTTGTAGTCCGACACAACCTTCGCGCGACCCAGTGGAATGCGGAAGTAGGCTTACCACAAACCACAGGCTGACCACAAATCTTATTCAATAACTTACTCTTGAATAACCGATTGGACAGCGTGACCAAATTATACTCTCCTCTACTTTCACGCGCACAATTAGGTAGCCGCTAGCTGTTGTCAGATTTCGCATTTCCGCATTCCTTTGGGTCGCGCGAAGGTTGTGTCGGACTATATGCATGAATAAACTCGCGTACGAAAAAAACGTCGAGTCACCAGCGTGTGCAGGAATGTCCCGAATGTAGAATCAAGTACGAATCGGTCACGAATCGGCAACGAATATTCGTTAGTGAGTCGTATATTATTATTCGTACAATTCTTACATAATTCTTTCAATTCATACCTCGTACTTGAATTTCGTGAACCGTCCCACGAACATTTTTGACAAACAAAAAGTTTCGTGGCGCCTTGACGAAGCGATCCCGAACTATACGAATGTTTAGGAATCAACTAAGATTCATTTAAATACAGCAAAAAAAACGTTTGAGAATTATCTACGAACCGGGCAACTTTCAGATTCGGTGCGTCGATGCGTAAGTAAAATCGGGGCATTACCAAAAATCCATGTTGGACTGTTCACTAAATTGGCAGTCAAAATCGGTCGGGTTCATGGACTAAAATCATCCAACTTACCTGGATATGGAGGTCATTAATGCTTAGCCGAGCGAAATTGGCCGATATATAGTGGATACCGTCACGGAGACATAACATTAACAAAGCATTTTCGACCCCGCGTGTTGGTCTCCGACTGGTAGAGAAAGCTGCTTTTGTTCCGACTGTGTATCGTTTCCCAATACATGTATTTTGAACTCTCTCAAGCATGCACGATCTCACAAACATTAACGCGCTATTCCCGGTGTAATAGAATCTAATGTTCCCCGATATGTGATGTCCCCAAACAATACATTTACGGATTAAGCGGCACCATTGAATTGGACTCTAGAGAGACCAAGACTCCTAATCCTTTGACAAACAATGCATGGGGACATCAGGAAGATGGGGTCATTAGATTCTATCACTCCTGTACAGACGATAAAATTTTCTGAAAAATTATTAGAAAGAAATTATAATTGGGGTTCAGAAGGAAATCTCTAAACCCGATCGTCACAAAAGCAAAGCTCGTGATCATTAAAACCTCGCTTATGTCGCCCTTACGTACAGTCAGAACTAGTTGGCAACTGATAATCGGCGCGTAGTTGGAACTAATTAGTCACAACTACTAGGTGGCATAAGCTCTCGGGCGTCGGAGAGTAACTATCCAGATCCTGAAAGTCGCACATGTTCAACTTCAGCGACTAGTTGACAACTAGTGTATCCTGAAGACAGCCAATGAAATTCGCTTTACATTCCACGTGGCCTAACGTGACCACGTGACCTAATCACCACGTCACTTAAAATCAAAGGAAATCTTTGATGACTCAAACGACGGCGATAAACTAGTTCCAGGTATAGTTGCGACCGATCGGTATTTTTCTACTCGGTGGCGACATGCGTTACGCCGAATGGGTCACTGTCGTCATGGGTATACCTTATGTTTACCCAGGATCATCCTGGGTAATCCTTTTCTTTACCCAGGACGGCCCTGGGTAAACATAAGGATCCTTAACTTTACCCAGATTGGAGTTCCCGAGTGGTGTAGTGAGGTTGATATTCAGCGTAAATCATGAAATGAAGGGTGGCCTCGAACTAGGCCTACAGCTCCTAAGTCCTTGAGAATTTACTATCGGTCCCTTTTGAAAAGTTGTAAGGATTGGTCTTTTCTCCCTATTCCACACCCCGGAGCAGGTATAGCGGTAATTTTCAGCCCTTTCGAGTTATGATCGTACTGCATGTTCTGCAAAATGTAAATTCATGACAATGACGAAATGCACACGGATCATACATGTTCTACCTAGGCCTATCGCTCCTAAGTCCTTGACAATTTACTATCGGTCCCTTTTGAAAAGTTATAGGGATTGGTCTTGTCTCCCTATTGCAAACCCCGGAGGAGGTATAGCGGTAATTTTCAGCCCTTTTTAGCAATGATCCTACTGCATGTTCTCTGCCGAAAGAGACGCACGTACCAAATTCCATCCTCGGAGCGAACAGCACGATTCGGCCCGAACTCCCAAGCTGGGTAAAGTTAAGGACCCTTATGTTTACCCCGGATGATCCTGGGTAAAGAAAATGATTACCCAGGATAATCCTGGGTAAACATAAGGTATACCCAGGACGACATTGACCCATTCAGCATAAGTTACCAGTTGCAACTTGTTGACGCTGTTTCTATCACAGCGTATGGCGACATAGGCGAGACTTTAAAGCAACTCGCGGGAACTAGGGTATCGGCGGCAGTTGCTCGGAGATGCAAGCGCGCTCAAGTCGACAAAATCAGCAACTGATCCGACAGTCAATTCGAGTTGCTTCCATCGCCGGCAGGCTAGTTGCCACGAGTTGCTTAAAGCGCAATAGAGGCCAACAGAGGGCGGCTCTTGTGCAAAAAAAACGTCTGGGGCCATAATTATTCATAAACATACTTAAGTCAAAGTGTGATACTTATCTTTTGTGTTGAACAAAAGGATACATGTGTTAGACTTAGATGAATATGGGCCCAGAAACTTAAATCAAAGAAGTACATGTACATGCCATTGTGTGCTGCCAAAAAGCCTTAGCCCGCTTGGCCGCAAGGCCCAGCAGGGCTTAAGCTGTGGTTAGGGTCATTGAGTGGTGGTCTGTCGTGCGTCAATCCGTACGTCCGTCCGTCCGTAAACTTTTGGTTTGTTAGCGCTCTAGCGCCTTTATTTTTTGACGAATCTTTTTGATCTTTGGGTTGGTGTATATATGGGCCTAAGATCTAGGTCGAGTTCGATTTTGAGCACAGTTCGATTCCTATTTTGTCCTCCAGGGGGCGTTTTGTGAAAAATTTTAAAGGGCTATATTTTGATAATGGTTTGAACTGTTGTGTTGAAACTTTGTACACATGTACTTCTAGGTTATAGCAGCTTACAGACAAAACTTCGGTGAAATCTGATTCTTTACTTAGCCACTAGGGGGCCAAAACCAAAATCATGGAAAGTGCTATTTCTCCCTAACCGAGAGATGGATTTTTGTCAATTTTTTTCATGGGTACATGTATATCTAATAAGGATACATACGATATAGCAATCGAGTTTTTAATTTGACCTACTTTTCAAGTTCACAGAGATCAAAGTTCGCCTGAAATTACGAAATCGGCTGTTTTGTAATGGTTTTCCGCTATTGCTTTGAAACTTTGCACATATCTACCTCTAGGCTGTTGTGTAACAACTCAGATGAATGTTCGGTAAAATCTAATTCTTGACTTTGCCACTAGGGGCACCAAAACCCCAAAACATAAAGCATTATTTCTCCCTTGGCCATCACCATCACCTTCAAGCCAAGTGGGCACAGTGCCATTGGCACTATTTTTATCAGTATCCGTTAATGTTACATGACGTTTCTGATACACTCTGCTTAATGGAGTCATGTTGCACAAAACCTTCGCTTGAAATGTTATATGGTATAGTAAAACCGAGCGAATATGACTCTTTGTCATTCGAGCGCAGGAGCAATACGTATGATTTAATTTCCTCAACTCTCAAATTACATTACAAGATTGAATTTGAAACGAATCTCAATACATACATGAACGCATTGGTATATTCGACGTGTGGTATCAGGTATATTCTCTGATGCGTCTCATGAAGGAACTCAGATTGTTCTGAGGTTTTCAAATTCGGCTGTCAGTGAGGTGTTATTCTGAATTGCTCTACCAGTTACGCTGTCCAGGACGAATTAGGCTACTAAGTGTGCTATTTTCACTTTATACTTTAAAGCAGACCGAGCAGCAAGAATGAAGCTCACCACGGTTGACAACAGTATCACCTTGAAACCAAGGCTGTGCATACCAAGAGTTGATACGAAGTACACACACTCAATTTACATTTTTGGAATAGGCCCGACTTGCCTGCTGGGAATGGTGTTCAATGTTGTCAATATTCAAATCTTTACAAAAATTAATCGCAGTAAATCGGTTGGTATGTATCTTTTGCGATGCTTAGCCTGTTGTGACCTCGCTCTTCTCATTGTGTCCTTTATTACTTTTCCTGTTCGCCATATCATCGCCAGACTTCGAGTTGGTGACCACGAATTCTTCCTAAGAGATGATTTTCAGATATTGCCTCACCTGTACTACCCTATCCACGTGCCTTACTACATCTGTTTGGAAGTACGAAATCACGTGATGGTTGTCATAGCCTTAGATCGGTAAGAAATCATTTCGCACACTGTTAGAAAAAACAGAGGATTTTATAGAAAATTCCTGCAGCAGAGTTTCAGCACGTGATCTGTAAAATTATAGATTCAGATAAAAGATAACAGAGACTTGACTGGAGGCTGACCAAATTATATTTTCATGCGTTCCCAGAAAGCATTATTCTGGAGAGTCCAACTGAGTCCAACTAATAGGCCTACAGAAAACATAAATTACACCATATGTAAATTTACAGAAGTTCCTGAAACTCTGCTGCAGGCAATTTCTGTAACAAATATTACAGAAATTTCTAACAGTGCATGCCAAATGGTCTTAGATGCTTAGAGGGTGGTAACCGCTGCAACCGTTTACCGAAGGTGCAGAGTATCTTCGCAGGGTTTTGAAGTCGCAGACGCCATGGCCAACCATGTAGCACTGAATGGGGATGTGGCTTCTGTGGTTTGATTCGCTGGCATCTCCACTTGTTTCTGATAATTAAAGGAATACCTGATGTTTTCTTCGCGAATGAGGTAGACAGCGATGTGTGCAATCGAGTTTCAGTAGCCTTGGAAAGAAACAGGGGTGCATGTAGAAGATCGATTCTACATGTATGTCTGAATCTGTATTACATTTGAGTGGAATTACATGTACATTGTACATGTACCTGAACGGCGAACAAATTGGAACGACATTAGACATGTTAACCTTCTATGGAGTCCGATATCGCGTAGCATTGCCCCTATCGTCACCAGTTTTACAGTTTACACAGAAAAGCTCTGCTTCATCAAAATGACGAACTTAGGTTCATTTTCCATTATCACCAAACTGAGTACGGTATCTAAATTCGTCAAAATAACAAGTCCGCGTCTACGTCCGTCATTTTGACGAACATAAACACGGTTTGACAAGACGGCAAGTCCACGTTCGTCATTTTGATGAGCCCTTGTTTATGTTCGTCAAGGGTTTGTCAAAATGACAAACGTGCCTTTGTCATTTTGACGAATTTAGATACATGTACTCAGTTTGCCAAGATACAGGATAGCACAAAATTGACACACAAAATGATAATAAGCAAAAAGTCAATCTCCAGAATTCACAAATTTTCGACCCCAACCGGGGTCTTTTTCAAGTGGAACTTTACAATCTGAAACTCTAGAAAAACATGTACTCAGTTTGGGGATAAATGAAAAACGAACCTAAGTTCGTCATTTTGACGAAGCAGAGTTTTTCAGTGTACACCAGGCATCGTGAATTACATCTTGACCACGTCCATGTTCCTTATCACGATCGGCAATCCATAGGTACGATATTAAAAAGTTCCTATACAATGACCTTTCCTTATAATTTACAGATTTATTCATCTGACCTTTCCCCTCAAGGCGAAGATCTATGCAACGCGTGGGACAGCAAACAGAGTTATCGGAGGGATCGTCGTCCTGGCGTTTGCTTGTAATCTATGGCGATATGGTTGGTTTTTCGTTAGTGATAAAGGTGATCCAGCGAATCCCTGTCGTCCTAAGGGACTTTACCGGCTCTACCGGACTTCTTTTGGCTTCCAGCCAGACAACTACATCTACATATTTGTCCTTTTCCTTACGCCACTTTCCCTTCTCTTATTCCTAAACATCGGCGTGGTATTATCACTTGTCGTTAGAAGTCGGAACGAAAGATCTTTTGAAGAATCGAAATCGAGGACGAACGTCGCTCAGCGCCAGTTAGCCGTCATGGCGACTGGAATTATCACGTTATTTTTTATTTGTGAAACACCTTCTTGTGCAGATCGGTTGATGCGAATGCTTGGCATTGCATCAGCGGCATTATCTAATTTCAGCAGAAAGGCAGGGCTTTATCTTGTTACTGTTGACTCGTCGTTGAATTTCGTCATATATTTAGTGACCAATCGTGCCTTCCGTGTGCAGCTTTTTTGGAAAGGTGGGTGATATTGAGTATGAACCGCAGCGTTACAGCCAACTTATTATGTTGCACTGACGAATGTTAGGCAAGGTCTATTGTGCATTCAGTATCCGAAAGCTTTAAAAATAGTGTCATATTTGAAAGTGTGTCGAAAGTGAGTGATCACCAAAGGTCACACTTATTCTGTAGACTGGTACACTTGTAACGTTTTTCAGTGAGGCACATGTGACAGTGTGACATTACAATAGATTGACGGAATAAGCGGCGACTTGACAATGGGCGACACACAGAGAAACAGCGAGTCCGTTTCCCAGTGTGTTCCGAACAATGGGAATCACACAGAAAAACGGCCACACTGAAAAACGTTACACCTGTATTGGGCGGCCATACTTGGCAGGAAGCCGCCAGGTTATGACGTCACAGAAGATGCTCCACAGTACTGAGAAATACATGTAGGTTACTTACCTCACATCCCAAAAGCTAGCCAATCAACTGCGGCGTTACATCAGGCAATACAAAAAGAGCTAGCCAATGAACTGCGACGTTACGGTACATCACGCAATACCGGCCCCTTATCCGGTAGCGATGTTGGGACCGGGAACCAGTCTAACTTATTCTGAGGATACAGAGGTGCATATTTCTGGCAGTTGAACCTTTACGAAAAAAAAACGGATTTAATCCTTCTGAGGCAAGTACACTTACTCTAAAAAACTAATCCGTGGAGCACCTGACACATTTCGAAATTCCGAAATACATGTATGTATCCTTATAATGGCTTCTTGTAAATACTAATTGGGAACAGTTTAGATTCAAATCAACATTGTGTCGCCAATGCAGCTCACTTGACTGTCGGTTGGGCCCAGTTCAAACCAAAATGGTGAATGCACTTAACATTTTTTGGGTGGATTACCGATAGACCAGTTGCCAAGAATTCATGAAAGTGTGAAATCTTATTCGTAAAACCAAACGTCGGACACGTGATTTAGTAAGCTGTCCGGTTCCTTTTCCTCGCCTTACTGAATCATGGTCGTTGAATTTGGTGAAACCAACTGATCTGAGAGCCACACGAAGGTTTTTTGAAGGAGGTCGCTGCAGGCCCTTTATTCGACTCATCATCATCATCATGTATACTGATAGACAAAAGTAAATGGACACCGGTTTTCCTAAAATATCTCCAAACCAATGCGATACAGAACATTGGCCCTTATGGTAGCGAATTTTCCTGGCTATCCGCGTTGAAAAAGCCGCATTTGATAGACCGAATTTGATAAAGACATGTGTTTTGCTACTTTTTTATTTATATGATTTCATTCAAAATTTTTATTATCACTGTGTTCTACTCCTCGAGGCCTTTCATAATATATCCTATAATTTCAACTATTCTATACAGAAATGTGATTTTGGGGTGCTTTTATCAAAATATTTTTGTACTTGTCTCCAAAACCTTTGACACGGGCCTCTGCACTATTATGAGTTGTGGTGGTAAATGAAAGGTAGGGTTGGCATTTCTCGTTTACATTGAGTAAACAAAACTTACCCCTCGCTGAAGGTCTTGTTTGTCATGCACACAGGAGTTTGTCTAGAAGTACATACATGTAACATTTTATTTTATTGATCACCCTGTATAGCGTGTGTACACGGCCTGCTATACATACACTATATACACAGACAAGGACACTCACTCAGTTTACACGTCGCCAAAGTCGGTCTTTTTTTATCCAAACCGAATCTCCCTAAAAACCAAACCAGTACATTTGTCGAAGGTAAACAGCATATCCAGTCACACGAAATACAAATTTCTTGCACAATTTCATTTAACATGTTTAAGTCATCAAAATCGAGTGTTTAAATGTGATAACCGCTTCAATCACAGCAATTCGGACAACAGGGATGATTTCTCCCTCTGGCGTGACCTAGTTTCTCCGGATCTACTCGGAATCAAACTTCGGCAAACTCCGTCCTTGGCTCTGATTGGCTGAAAATAGGAAAATTCTGAAACTCGGTCACGCCAGATTTTTTCGACGCTGATACCATTAGATAGCCAGGGAAATTTGCTACTACCATATATACATGTATAAGACGCAATGTTCTCTATCGCATTGGTTTGGGGATATTCAAGAAAAACTGGTGTCCATTTACTTTTGTCCTAGTCTCCCTTGGCCAGACGCTACGGGCTCACCCCTTTGGTAAGTCACACGTCGCGTCTGGCTCTTTTAGAGATTAACAGTGGTGAAGACCGCGTGGTGGCAGTACGGGTCCTTGCGTTTTCCTGGAAGTAGTTTCGCGGAATTTCCGCGGCAATTATGAGTGAGAAAGCGTGGGGACTGGCTGCCATCTAGTGGTGTTAACGGCTTTTGAGCCCCAAACGTGCCAGTGTGTGGAAGACTGGGACGTCGGATACACACTGGGGCCGAGTGTACTTTTGTCCATGAATGCACCTACCTGTGCCCTTGCAATTGAGAAAAGTTGTTCCTGTGTGTACGGTAGACCGGCCAACATGGAATCTTCTCGCCCTCTATCCACATGGTCCTTTCTGTACGCCTGGAAGGGAATAGGACACCAAATGCAAAACAGTCGACTATACCTACATCTTCGGTTCATGTTGATAAACGCTAGTTTTTGCCTCAGTTTGAGAAACTTCACTCGGTTCTTTGGCGACATTTCCATTTTCTTACACCACAAATAGGCCTACGTACCTCTCAGGACTAAAACTACCCCACGACATCCGGTATTTCCTGATTTGACAGCAATACTGGACTAGAGCCAGTGCCAATCTTGACACTAGAGGGTCTTGGGACGAGGTTCAACCAACACCCTCTAGTACCGTTCGAAGGTTACCATCTTGAAAAGTAGTGCAGCGGCAGGTTAAATGGAAAAATATCTACCAATTGTGATCAGGCTCCTAACGGTAACTCCATTAGGAGGAGTGATGCGGTCAAACATGGCGGCGACTGGTCGATGACAGTGCCTATTTGTGTAACGTAGTGGAGAAAATCGGCACTGTTGTAGAGTTTGGAGCCAGTGCCATTCCTATATGGAGGATGATGAAGAAGAATGTTTGAATCCGCAGTGGCTTGAAATGCCTGATGAAAGCCATGCATGGCAAATGGAAACATGCATTGCAAAAGAAGAAACTCACGTAACCTGTACATTCCTCAACAAGATGACATTGTAAATGTCGTATGGTTCCCGATTAGGTACTTCTACATGAACGGTGCATTGATAGAGATAAAGATGCATTGATAGAGATAGATTTATTTTGATAGAGAGAGATCAGGATGCATTGATAGAGATCAGATGCACTGACAGAGATCATGATACATTGATAGAGATCAG
>NMRB01000651.1:82635-95219 GCA_002633025.1 Notospermus geniculatus
TTTTTTAACTCAATGTTTATATAATCAAGATCAAAAATAGCCAGTGCCTTTGTGGTGTTCACCAATTGTATAAATAATCCAATGATGCCAAAAATTGCTTGGAAAATTTCAGACTTGCACACCCTGGAGGCCTAATTTGACAATGGACTATCACTGGGCCAATAAGCGGCGATGATGCTCGGAGATGGGTACGGATATGCTGGATCGAGTACGATGCACATGGTAGGGGGGGGGGGCGAAGGAGGACAATGAGCGAGGGCGATTGAGGAATCTAATACGGAGGCTAGGAAATGAAAGGGTGAAATCTCAGTGATATGTGCTCGTTCAGCCCAAACGGCACTGTATGATTAGAGTCCCTTTCAAGGAATAAAATAAATCTAAATATTATTATTCATTGTAATGTTTGGATTTTCAACTTTTCCTATCTCATTTTTTATAATCCACGACATGTAATTTCGACGAAAATCAACGGCAACATGAAGAAGCTACATGTACGGACGGCATCATTTCCACTGTAATTCAAAGTTTGTAAAATTACTAATAAATCTGATACGAATCTTATACATAGGCCTACTAGTAACTTGTATATACGTGTAAGAAAATCGCAGTTAACTTTTTCTTTATCTTACTAAAGCATGGCGCAGACCTGCCACTTTTCGTGCGATTTTTTAGGAGACTGACCTTCCGACAGCTATAGCGACTGGAGATTTGCAGGATTTGTCGCGTAGTCTGCGGCAGGTCGTTGCACCAAGCGACCAATCACTGTGGTCGCCCAATTAATCGAATCTCGTCTCATATCGCTTGAGTGGTCGTTACATTGTTTGCGGAAGATTGTTGCACTGGGCGATCTGAATGATCGGTTTCAATGGCCAAAGAAGACCAAATAATTTCGATCGCATCAAGAGACCATCGGTCGCAAAGGCCGACTTATTTTGCGACTAGCCGACCGATACAAAAAACGATGAAACTTTTGTCCGCAAACAATTCCGATGCGACGCCACAATAGTCGGCGACTTCGGTCGCTTGCGGAGGTCGTTTGCGGATGGTTCATTGAAATGGCAGCAAGTATGGTCGGCGAGCGACCTCTCACGCGATGGTTGCCTGCGACATCGTGGTCGCCAGTCTCGTCGATGGTCACATGGTTTTGGTCGCAGGTGTGCGCCATGCTTTAGAATACACTGAGAAAAAAATCCTAATCATGCTGAGTACTTTCGGGGTACTCGTTTTATCCCTGAGATGAGTAAAAAGGTACTCATATTGAGTAGAAAGGTAGGCTACTCATAGCGAGTAGAAAGGTACTCATAGCGAGTAGCAAGGAACTCCAAATGCAGCTCCTTGGCCCGATGAGTACCTTTCTACTCATCTCACGGACAAAATGACTGATGAGTAGTCCAAAGTACTCAACATGAGTGGCAATTTTTTTTACATGTCGCTATAGCGACATGTAATTACTGACAAAGAAAGTTATAAAAATTGTTAGTAAGATGTATGTCTTGTGCATATTTCTTTTTCTTTTATCTGAAGAGCTTCAGGCGAAATGGTAAGCCCTCTTTGATAGAAATATTCTTTACTCCCAAACAACTTGTTTTTTGCAGGCAACCGATGCTGTTTTGTCTAGGCTACTCGATAAGTCTGCCGCCACCCACGATGTAGTCTCGCGCAGCCAGCCGTTTCGTTCCGCAGTACACAAACGTCTGGCACATAACGCCGTTATTGCTGTGATGCAGTGCATTGTGGGTAGTGCTGTAGAAGGTCACGTGCCAAGATGGCTGCCTCCATTATCGGATTTCACCTCACAACCTTCCAAAATGTCTGAATCTGGCAATGAATCGATAAGCGAAGTAATCTGAGACAGCGTCCGGGACAGATCAACTTAGTGGCGTTGAATTTCAGGCTGAAAACTGAGCAGGAGTTGTATATCCGTATGGAAGACGAGGTCGAGAAAACCCAACTGACATTATATGGTCGTCGCCATGATGAGATCACATGATCACTTCTCTTGCCCAATCAGCAGCCGGATTGTCATTTTCAAATGGGATGAATTGGCGGATGGGAATGAATGACTAGCTCTGTCCCTGATTAGCCAATCAGCATCCAGACCAGGAACTTGGTCTGCTCGTAACAGAAAAAGTGGCGTTATGACCCAGACGCTTGTTCGATCCCCAGATTCGAAACAGCGGCTGGGTGACCGAGACTACCCACGATGCAGGTGTAATGTTTTTCAGTGTGGCCATTTTCTGTGCGACTCCCACTGTTTCTTTGTGTGTCGCTCATTGTCAAGTCGCACCTTATTCCGTCAATCTATTGTCAGGTCACATTGGCACTTGGGCCACACTGAAAAATGTTACATCAGTATAAATGAAATGGGAATCTTAGGAATGCAAGTCCAAGACACAATAATCTCCTCTTGTATCGTTATGTTCGAATGGTCATGATGTCTATAAGGCCAAAAAATGTTCTGTTTTTGGTAACCGCGCACGTCAGCTCTAACCCCTGCGCGCCAAGAGATTTTTATTCTTTATGTTGAACGAAATTTGCGATTTCTTAGACCCCTGCGCCATCTGGTGTGAACAAAATAAGTTACAACAAGCAAGTCGCTGAAAATCATCTGTAGAATTGCTTTATCATGTCTATCTACTTCCACAATGGTGACCGATAGACAATAGCAGTGTCAACGTCAAACGTTTAAAGGCCTCCAACAAAGAAATACAATACATTTTATGGAATAAAAAAAAACTTTTGTAAAAAAATAAAAAACGCATCACCACCTTAGTCACATTTTCTTCTGATCATCAAACCAGAAATAGAACAATTATTTTTTTTGCCTAAGCGTAGTCCTCCTAATCCCTCGTTGAACAATAACACCGGACTTACATCCAGGACTTAACCTCCCTAAACACCAGAACTTAGTGTACATGCATGTAATTCAGTGCCGTTATGGATGCGACTTCAAAATCTTTCAGTTACAGATTCAGTGTACAGTCTTGTCAAAAAGTAAAAAGACAGTGATGTTTCCTATTCTGCTGAGATGACAATGATCATTTATGGGTAAGATTACTATTTTTATACACAAAAATATGTTGCTTAAATGCTGACATACCACATTTAGGATTTGTGACAAATTATCATAATCATATTAGAATTTCAAATTATCAAGAAAAATCACAATTTTTAGAATCCCCTATTTTCATTTTAAAAGTAGCTCGATATTAGTCCCTGATGATTTCTTAGAAATTCTGTGCAAAAAAAGTTTCGAAAAATCTCTTTTCGTTTTCAAGAAATATCAAAATATCATGAGAAAAACATGCTATATGTTTGCGACATTAAGACTTTCTGAAATTCTCCTTTATTGAAATAAAAATGATGGAATAATCAGCATGTACTGTGTTATCATGATGAGTGACTGTTGACGAGGGAAAAATATGGGAACTATCGAATTTTGCAAAATATCAAATTCGCAAGAACCGATGATATTCTGTTAATCTGGAAAATGATAAATCATTTTAAAAACGTTTCCATTAGGTAAACTACGCCTTAGAAAATTTGTTGTAGAAATAAACCTTCCCATTTTGACTCATTTTACATATTCTTACATCATCTGGTTGATCTGAGCCACTGACCTAATTGCACCTTGGATCCCTCTGGTTATAGGTGAGCCATTCCAATCCTCTAAAGTAGGACAGATCGAGCAAGCATGTTTATCAAGGCAAGAGGGAATGCATAATGGTTATATCCCGAACGTGCTACAAATTTAGCATTGTAAAACCGTTATTATTCATCGGATTTGAAAATTTAAAAGTGTTTTTTGATACAATAAAGCATTTTCTGTTACTATGAATGAGGCAGAGAAGGAAAGCAATAGGATTGGGCCTAATCAACATCTCAGCTTTCTTATCTCGACTCCTCTGAAACGCGTTTCACAGGGGTCCGTAGGGTCGGTGGGGCGAAGCCTTAGGGATGTAAATGTAACGTCTTCACAGGAATTCATAGGATCGACTTGGGAATGATATCACACTGATCTTAAATTCAAAATTTCGAAATTTGGAAAATGAGAATTTTTTAATATTTTGTAATCATGATATTTTAGTGATATTTTGTCAGAAACCATCAATTTTGTATGTGATCTTTTTAACAACATTGTAGGGCATAACATAACACAACACATATTGAGGTAAAAACCTTCGATATTAGCTGAGATAATAGCTGTCGTTTTACTTTATTGTAGACTGTACATGAACTTCTAATTTGAAATCTCCCAATGATACCGCGACCGTTCAATGAGAAAAACGTACGAGTTAAGTATTGCCAAAACGAAGATCACTTTCTCTTTTTTACGTACAATATTCCAGCGGAATCTACATACAAATCCATGCCAGATTTGGTTTTTGTTTTCCAACCCTTGAAACGATTGCGTCGCCAATCACCAAAACTACTGTTTGAACTCAACACTCGTCTCATTGATTTAGATTGTTATAAAGGAAGCTTGATTCTGATGTTCAGTAATCAGTCGGTTTATAAAACATGGAGAGATCTTTCGTACCACGTTACGTCAGCACAGCTGTACAACTGGAGAGGAATGTTCGTTTCTTTCGTGGCGTTTGATAACCTAACACAACGAGTAAAAGCAATGGATGTTTCTCCTGACGAGACAAAGATATTTCTCTGGGCAATGAGTACTCCCCCGAAGAAACATAACTGTGGGGGAGGCAAGTACTGGGCATTGTTTAATCTCTTAGTTTTCGTAGGATATTATTTTGGCAAAGAAGAATTAACGAGGGTCCATTTTAAAAACGAAATCACGATTGCTTCGTTCATGACGGATAGAAGGGACGACAATTCTCTTCCTCGCGCAATATGGAAGGATAGCGATATATTTACATATCATGTTTGTCATTCTCAAGCACATATCCATATCTTCTTGGCCAGTGATGGCTAGCTTAAAGAAACAGTGTGGTATTTATGCTTCCTCTCCTCATGTGCTATTCACTTGTACACAGGACTACGGCCAGGGTACACTGGTTGAAACGCTGTGTTTCTAAAATAAATGTAGATAGAGTAACCAAAGAATTTTCTCATGTTTGGAGTCAAAGTGGCCAAACATCCACAAGAAAGCAGCAACTAATACTAGCTTCATTTTATTTAAAGTGCTTTTCAAAATGTCCGATAGGGAGTCGAACCCGCAGTATTTGCTTAATGTACACTACATTAAAAGTGCAAAAATGACTGGACAACTGTTTTTTTTGTTTAAAATTGTTTTTTTTTCTTGTCATCTTCGATCATTACACAACATTGTCTTTTGGACTTCGATTTCTAGTCGTAGGTCTGTCGGACTCTGATTTCGAGGAATGTTGGTCTGTGGAATTGTAGTATGTCTAGAAAAGCACACAGTTAGAAATTATTAATTTTACAGTAGTAATTTTGCAGTAATTTTACAGAAATTGCCTGCAGCAGAGTCCCCAGCACTTTCTGTAAATTTACATAATTTTTTAATGGTATGATTCATGTTTTCCTGTAGTGGTTGGACTCCATTGGACATCCCGTTATGATGCCTTCTGAGGGCAGTATGAAAATATAATTTGGTCAGCCTACAGTCAAGTCTCTGTTAACATTTTATTTAAGTCTGTAATTTTACAGATCAAGTCTGTAATTTTACAAATCCGTGCTCTGCTGCACAGATTTTCTGTAAAATCTTCTGTTATTTCTAACAGTGCATGTCAGGCGGACTTGCATTCCGAGGAAAGCAGGTCCGGCGGGCTTGCATTCCGAGGAAAGCAGGTCCGGCGGGCTTGCATTCCGAGGAGAGCAGGTCCGGCGGACTTGCATTCCTAGGAAAGCGGGTCCGACGGAGGTTCCTAGGTTAGGAATCTTGGAGTCCTAGGACTATAGTACCTAGTTGTCCAGGACCGTAGGACCTAGATACCTAAGAGTTAGGGTCCGTAGGACTTAGAATCCTAGGAGTTAGGGTCCCGCGGACCCTACTTACTATGACCTGGGTTACTTTCACACCTGTTGAAGTGAGTCAATGGAGGGCTACCACTGGCCTGTTCTATATCACCCTGAGCCGTCCCGTGAAGTTTGCGTATGGTAAATCATCTCTCTGACAGGTAGTACCTGTCGGGTCTCTGCTGTTTGCCTCTTTCAACAGTTATTTGAATTGAATTGCTGAATGCAGACTCCAGGCCGTAGCTCTGAATTCCAATGATGATGACGTCAGACACTGGCAAATGATACGCTGGCGGAGAAGGCGCGGAAATTCAAATACCCGTTTTTCATTTTGATGAATAGCGCCCTCTGCTGAACAGATCTGACATTAACTTCCCTTTGAACTGATGCAGAAAATATCAACCTATCTATGCCATCACTTTTTGTCTACATGTTTATTATAGGGGCTGAGATATTGCAATATTTCATTTTACACAAAACGCCCCCTGGTGCGCCTAATATAGGTCAAATCGCGCTCATTTTTTGTTTCCAAGGAGAGTGCGCCAAGGGCTACCTTCAGATCTAATTCAGAGTCTCTAGCTGTTACAGTTACAAAACGTTGGGCATAGTTGGACAGAAGGACTGCACGACTGCTGGACTGACATACTGACGCCACTGGATAGCTATTTGACTAGCTCCGCTGACGTTTGGTCAGCTGAGCTAAAAATTGAAGATTTTGTTTGCTAATGTTAATACAATGTAGTCACTCGGTAAGGTCACTCGGTAAGGTCCCTCCTACCTGGCTCGGTGAGCAATAATGCTATAGATAGATAGATAATTTGAAGCTTCGTAACCCTTTTGGATCTTAAGCTTACTACGGTGTGGAGTCCACGACAGGCTACTGTCCACCTGTGTGGGGTCTTTTACTTGCCCTGGCATAGACACTCAGGTACAAGGGACCACGGCTTTGAGTCTCATCCGACAGACTCTAATTGGTTCACAGCTTTTCACATACATTTCCTGGCCGGGGATCGAACCCACGCACTGAGCCTGTTAGGATTTAAAGTCAAGCGTGTTAGACCGCTCGACCACCAGGCCATGATATGCCGTAGTGAATTATTATTTTGTTTTCAATAATTGGTACTAACTTCTTGCACCGACTACACAACTGCACGGTTTTTGTTATTGCACTATTACTGTAATCGATTATATCTTGGGTATAACTTGATTACGAAATAAACATATATATTACAGCTGACAATGGGCGTCGCTTCCTTAATACTAGCGTCCCACTGGCGAATTTTGGCCTGCGACAAGGGACGAATGAAAAAATCGTAGCTCTTCGTAGACTGTCGTCTATGTTCGCAGTGATTCTCTGGCTCCATGATCCTATGCGAAACACATTAATGCTAAATATCGCAGCTTGTCGAGGGAATGCCGCAGACTTCAGATTCGCCCCTTGTCGTGGGAAAAGGTCGCCAGTGGGACACTAGTATTACGACGCCGTTCTTGCTTGATTACATTCGTACTTTCTATGTTCTTTGAAGGTACCATTTCTCTGATATAAAAGGCCTAGATATTTAAAAGTATCAACAATTTCCAGGGCATTACCTCTATAAGTGAAAACATAGTTACGTGTGATTCTCCTCTTGGAGAAGATTATTAAGACCGCCACCACCTCACAGGTGGCGGTCTTCATTGGTTTTACTGAGTTTCTCTGAATGTCTCGACTATTCTTATTTATAAAGAAATTGCTTTTATTTAATGTATCCGGAGGAAGATGTTCCCTATTTCACCAAAGTGTCGAAACTCTAGAGAAATGCTGCTTTCGGGTTGGTAAAATATATGAGTTTTGCCACTGAAACACTTCCCCAAGTGTAAAATTCGGCCGGAACTTTCCATTGTGACGTGTCCAAGTTTGACCTGCAAGGCAGAGTCGGATCTTGACGCGTCTAAGTTTGACTTGAAAGATATGAGTTGGATTTTGGCGGACCGGGTGGGACACCAGCTCGTGCCAGACTTCCACAAATAGAATTAGCCGAATTCACGGGGAAATACAGTACGTTGCACAATTGACCTACCTTTACCTTCCGCGTACGTTCCGCGGAAAGTACGCTTCAGTTCACTGCGTATGGTACGGGCACGTCACGCGTCTCTTCTGCGTGACGTCCGGGCACCACGGCGATGACGTTACGTCTTCATTGGGTGAGGTCAAGTCTTCGAGTTAACACAGAGTTAACACTAACTCTAACACTAACATCAATGTTTACTCTGAATTTTGACCTCTCATCAAACTCCCGAGTTAACACTGGGTTAAACACGAGTAGGCCTACATGTATTTTCTCCATATTCCATGGAAACCTTTTTGCAGCCTCTGCCATTTTCTAGCAGCAAATTGAAGAGAATTAGGCCTAATCAGAAAACTGTGCACACAAATTCGTCTGCTGCCTTGGCAACATGCTTGTTTCTTTGTTTTTTTCTCTAGGCCATGCAGGCCTACAGGATTGTTGTTAGGATTCCACCCCAGCCTCTCATCCATCCACATTTGCATTGAAGACAATGTCACCACCTGTTCTCTATTTACATGTTTTGATAAACTTGCTTCATTGGGCTTCAAAAATGTGAGGACCACTACAGGCATGTCAATATGATAAAATTTGGAGTGGGCCATCCAGGTTAACACTGCCTTAACCCCAGTTACAACCCCCACTTTAACACTGAGTTAACCAGGGATTAATTCACTGTTAACCTGTTAACCTGGTGACCTCATAGGCTCTAGCCTATTTAAGATGCATTGAAGCCTTTTTTAGTAAAAGCAAGCAAATACGTTTTTCTGGGTAGTTTTTCATGCTGAATACGAATCTGTTGTTTGCCAAGCCCAAAAATACCTAATTAGGTCACTAATCAAGGTCAAAGGTCAATGACTGACTTCATCATTGGACCCAAGAACTGAGCTTTGTACAGGAAAATGGGAACCGATGTACAGCTAACTTTTGAACGGTTGGATTTACACCCAATAAATGTATTACCAACAGATAGAAACATGGTGCCTCAGAATAAGATTAGCATACACATGTATTTTTAATTGTTTTTAAGGATTAACATAATTGGAAATGGCTTTTTTGATTGGGGCATGGCTCGCTGGTTCTCATATTTAGGGTAGCGTGTCTCCCGACGTAGGCCTTACCTGTTCCCAATACTACACAGAAAAAAAATCAACTCGAGTGGAGATTCAGAGTCTCACTTTAGGGACAAAATGGTTCGAAACACTTTTTGGCTCAAAATGAAACAGAAAATATTTCGGCGCGAGACAATGTCATCTCGGCCTGAAATATTTTCTCTCAGATCGAGACTGTCAGTATCTCAACCCGAAATATTTTCTCTCGAAACGAGGTGTCATTGTTTCGGGCCGAAATATTTTCTGTTTCATTTTGAGTCAAAAAGTATTTCGAACCGTTTTGTCCCTAAAGTGAGACTTTGAATCTCCACTCGAGTTGATTTTTTTCTGTGTACGAGCGGCGCACTTCCGCTCACAAATAACAGCGACGCACTTCCGCTCACAAATAAGAATAAGAGTGACGCACTTCCACTGCTATGCATGGTTTATCTGTGCATTACCAATTGGCGAGTACTCACGAGGGAATGTCCCTGTTCCGCACCGAAACGGGGTGGATGTCCTCAGGGCATTGAGGGAGGGTACGGCCGTAAATGACCTGAGATTCTCAGGATGATGAAACCCTAGCCGTGGTGCTTACCATTACAGCAGCTGATACGGGATTCCAGGAGACCCCGCAGGAGACAAAGATAAAGTGAAGACATTATGCGGATCTTCACTCAATAGACTCTATCACTCCAAAAGAGTGCAGCACCTGACGATAGTAGCGTCATGACGTCCCGCACATCATTTCTGAACTCCATGACGTGACTCGAAAAAAATCCAGTTGTTTCAGCGATCATGGCGTCGGGAAACAATTTGATGTTTTTCGTCTCACGTCAATACATCATGCAGTGACGTGCGGGACGTCATGACGCTACCACTGTGGCCATGTCGAATTAGCGGAACCAGCGGAAACAACGAAACCAGCGGAACCTGGTCTGCAGCCGACAGAACGAACACAAGACTCATTGTTGCTTCGTTTAGCTGTTGACTGAAAGCAACACGTGACTCGGTGTTGGCAAGCAACAAGCGGCTGCAGTCATGATGTGCGGATTGAGACCTAAATGTAGGCCCTAGGCATGCTAGGTCTAGGCTAGGCTACCGGTAGACCTACATGGCCTAGGCCTACCGTAGACCTAGTTTTTTCGGCGCCTAACAATTCGATTTGAACAGTGCAGTTATTATTTAAAAACAACAACAACATTATGTTTTTCCTTCAAGTTCCGCTGGTTCCGCTAATTCGACATGGCCTACTGCTGTCAGGTTCTGCACTCTTTCGGAGTGATATCGTCCATTGTGAGGCAAATTTTGTGTCTTCAGCGCCTCTCCCTCCTAACTCTTTGACCTGCACTTATCAAACTATAGAGAGATAGAGGTTGCTGACTGATCGATCAGTTGCTGCTCATGTAGCGGGTGGTCGATGAGAACGAAACAGTCCCCATAAACCAATTCTAAACCGTCTACTGGTAACGCCGTATATGAAAATGTTCCCAAAAGAATTCAGTTGAACAAGAAAGTGGGAAGTATAATATATAACATAGTACCACGTTTCCTTTTGCAACCTGGGAAAGAAAAGATTGTGAATCAGGCTTATCATTTGAAATATACCCCCAAATGACTCCATGGCAACGAAGACTATTAATATTCCCAATACCATCCTTGTTGCTGTATTGTTCTCACTCCTGCCGATGCCCAGATTGGTTTCAATTTTGTTTGTACTTCGTTTTCTGAGAGTTGTGATTATGCGGATCGTAATTGATGAAAGAATCGCGAGCGGGAGGAGTGTATTAGGAACGACAGCGTCTTGATGTAACCGATATTATATACAGGGTTTTTGCGTAATTCCGATTGTATTTCCTTCGGGCGCATTCTTTGGACACACGGATCATAACGATACCTGACAACAGTATAACCAAATATCAATGGAATGCGGTACACAAATGAACAGATAATTACACAAGCAACAGCAATGTATGCGTTACGTTTTGTACAAACGACGGCAGCCTGTAATGGCCTGCAGACTGCTATGTACCGCTCCACGGCAACGTATACAACAAGGTAGATAGATGAAGTCTTGGCGAACCAAAGGAAAGCATAGAGATATCCGTAGACTAGGTTATGGAACTCCATGAAGGTATTCATCAACCCAACGTAGTAATGCATTCTTTTCATTGCATTTCGCAAAAATTCCATAATCAAATTAATGCTGTCAACGACGGATAAGGCCCGGAGTAAAATGCACCTCGACGTGTACGGCCTTTCCCTTCCAAAGACTACAAAGGCCAGAGAATTCCCGATGAGGCCTATTGGTACGATTATGACCATCATAGGCCCTTGAAGAATGAATATGAGATAGTGAATTGGTTTCTCCATGGACTTCATTCTGTATCCAGACAGGCATCTTAACACGGCCATGTCGATTTAGAGGAATCAGAGGAATCGGAGGAATCAAAGGAAAATTCAGTCTGCAGCCCATCAGTCACACACAATCACATGACTATCATGTACTAAATATATAAACACAACCACCTGGTCGTGTTAACATCATAATAGCTTTAGCGGAACTTGCAATTCGGCCCTTTTCTCCTAAAGTGCTCGCTTTCGGCCCTCAAGTCATTTTAACTGTCTTATCACCAACCTCGATCATGATGAGTTTATTATAACAACCAAATAGCCAAGGAAATGTTATGAATTAACTGTTCTGATAATTTTATATTTTATCATACGGTGATTTTCTGGATTTTCCAGCCCGATTCCTCTGATTCCTCCTATTCCTCTTATTCCTCTAAATCGACATGGCCTCTTAACACGCGTGTTGAAGTTGTAAAACTAAGTTCGAATGCTGTCGTCATATTCGAATCCATGGTGTGATCAGTGAACGATGTATACAGAAAGTCATAAAATATATTCGACGGTACCTGTGCTCGTGTTTAAATATGAATGACATTGAGCCTGCCAGTACAGCTGAAAGGGTAAATGTTGTCCTGCGTATAGTCCGTGACGTAAAATTATCGCCGAAGTTTACATGTTTGGCCGAAATTTCAGAGGGCCTTGTTGTGAAATCAAGTGATTTCCTCTTCCTTTGTCATTTGACTGACAATATTCCATACATATCTATAATCCTGAACAAATATTTCATCGAAATATCACAAAATAATAATCAAGTAATCAGTATAATGCGTGAACGCAGCCGCCGAAAAATGCGAACGCGATTTCAATGTTTACACTTTTGACCAGGGCCGCCATGAGCTGACGCCGTCAGCGGATATTTGGAAGATGATTTTATAAAAATAAATGTGTGAGCAATATAACCACCTAAAACCCTTTCCTATCACGGAAGGAAAATATTTTTGGGGCTTGTGTTTGTCGAGCGACATTGCCGAATTCCGACATATTTTCCGTCGCCAAGGATACATCCGCCATGTTGACCTCAATTTGGCCGTCACGGCCGACGATCGATAATCCCGGGTTTCCCCATTCAAACTGCACTTTCTCACCTGCGATG
>NMRB01000651.1:96419-133660 GCA_002633025.1 Notospermus geniculatus
ATGGTATGATTCATGTTTTCCTGTAGTGGTTGGACTCCATTGGACATCCCGTTATGATGCCTTCTGAGGGCAGTATGAAAATATAATTTGGTCAGCCTCAAGTCAAGTCTCTGTTAACATTTTATTTAAGTCTGTAATTTTACAGATCAAGTCTGTAATTTTACAGATCCGTGCTGGGGACTCTGCTGCACAGATTTTCTGTAAAATCTTCTGTTATTTCTAACAGTGCATGTCAGGCGGACTTGCATTCCGAGGAAAGCAGGTCCGGCGGGCTTGCATTCCGAGGAAAGCAGGTCCGGCGGGCTTGCATTCCGAGGAGAGCAGGTCCGGCGGACTTGCATTCCTAGGAAAGCGGGTCCGACGGAGGTTCCTAGGTTAGGAATCTTGGTCCTAGGACTATAGTACCTAGTTGTCCAGGACCGTAGGACCTAGATACCTAAGAGTTAGGGTCCGTAGGACTTAGAATCCTAGGAGTTAGGGTCCCGCGGACCCTACTTACTATGACCTGGGTTACTTTCACACCTGTTGAAGTGAGTCAATGGGGGGCTACCACTGGCCTGTTCTATATCACCCTGAGCCGTCCCGTGAAGTTTGCGTATGGTAAATCATCTCTCTGACAGATATTACCTGTCGGGTCTCTGCTGTTTGCCTCTTTCAACAGTTATTTGAATTGAATTGCTGAATGCAGACTCCAGGCCGTAGCTCTGAATTCCAATGATGATGACGTCAGACACTGGCAAATGATACGCTGGCGGAGAAGGCGCGGAAATTCAAATACCCGTTTTTCATTTTGTTGAATAGCGCCCTCTGCTGAACAGATCTGACAACTTCCCTTTGAACTGAAGCAGAAAATATCAACCTATCCATGCCATCACTTTTTGTCTACATGTTTATTATAGGGGCTGAGCTATTGCAATATTTCATTTTACACAAAACGCCCCCTGGTGCGCCTAATATAGGTCAAATCGCGCTCATTTTTTGTTTCCAAGGAGAGTGCACCAAGGGCTACCTTCAGATCTAATTCAGAGTCTCTAGCTGTTACAGTTACAATACGTCGGGCATAGTTGGACAGAAGGACTGCAAGACTGCTGGACTGACATACTGACGCCACTGAATAGCTATTTGACTAGCTCCGCTGACGTTTGGTCAGCTGAGCTAAAAATTGAAGATTTTGTTTGCTAATGTTAATACAATGTAGTCACTCGGTAAGGTCACTCGGTAAGGTCCCTCCTACCTGGCTCGGTGAGCAATAATGCTATAGATAGATAGATAGATAGATAATTTGAAGCTTCGTAACCCTTTTGGATCTTAAGCTTATACTACGGTGTGGAGTCCACGACAGGCTGCTGTCCACCTGTGTGGGGTCTTTTACTTGCCCTGGCCTAGACACTCAGGTACAAGGGGCCACGGCTTTGAGTCTCATCCGACAGACTCTAATTGGTTCACAGCTTTTCACATACATGTCCTGGCCGGGGATCGAACCCACCATTCTGCATAATGCATCGTGTAGAAATCGCTAACCTCTTCCTACACTCTGCAGCAAGCAGCCAGATTCCGTGTTCAACGCATTGGGATTTTCTCGTGCGACCAATCAGAAGCCTCGGTTCTCATGCGGTAATTTATTCAATACGAGTACGCCGTTCAACTTCGTAGCGGACAACACTGGCCTCCTGGCACATAATTGACTTCCCACTGCCAGTCCTACAACAGAATAACACATAGTCTCCATCGAATATTGCCTTCGCGGCTTCTTTTTGAGTACTTGTAAGTCCTTGCACGGAGACTTCGCATTCGAATAAAGTTTCATCGAGCCCGCCATCTTGTCATCACACCCGAGCTGCCGATGCAAGCTCTGCCGTGATTGGTTGCTATTTCTGGGACGGGGGAAATCCTTGAACACGGAATGTGGTTTGCTTGCGTGAAGGTCAAGGGAGGAGAAGCCGAGTCTTGACCTGAACTCAGTGAAGATGGAACCCACGCACTGAGCCTGTTAGGATTGAAAGTCAAGCGTGTTAGACCGCTCGACCACCAGGCCATGATATGCCGCAGTGAATTATTGTTTTGTTTTCAATAATTGGTACTACTTCTTGCACCGACTACACGACTGCACGGTTTTTGTTTAAGGAATTGATACCGAACTGGAGGTATTGGTCGTCTCACCAAACCCGCGAGGGTGGAGCTAAAATGCAGACCTAAACCCGAGGCGCTTCGCCGAGGGTTTAGGTCGGAATGACGAGGCTAATGCATTATCCATTGAAAACAAGGCTCACTCTGACCAAGGTGGTTTAGAATATTGCACTATTACTGTAATCGATTATATCTTGGGTATAACTTGACGCAACGTTCCCGGAACGCCGCGTAGCGGCGCCAATGCGCAGCACGCAGACAGCAGATGTGGAACACCGTCATCGTTTCGTTATATAGTTCTGACAGCCGTGTCTAACTTCAGTGTACAATATCTCACATACGGTGTAATTTTTAGCACTTTCAACTGGTGGAATGAATATATGGTTGAATTAATGGCCCACAATTAGAAATTTTTGGAAAATGAACTTAAAGGTAATTAATTAAGGAGGATTTTATGAAATTAAACCTGAGGTGATGGCGTCATAATTGACCGCAGTCGTCAAGTAGATGTATTCGCCCTGATGTCGCCAAGCACACCATAGTAACGTTGTGCATGATTATGACGTCATAATCAGGCTTCCTCCCGTCGTGCTCCAGTGCAGTTCTCCTGCGTGGCGTCATCAAGGCAGGGCGGCGTCACCAAGCCCAGTGAGACGTCAACTAGGCCTGACGTTCGTCAAAACTTCGTCGCGTCGGTTGGTTCGCATCGGGTTTTTCATCATCGCCGTTGAAAAACCCGATGCAAATAGTTGTTACACATCATTGTTTCTGACTTTAATATTCTCACGTCCTCCAAACATTAGGCCAAATTGATTTAGGCTATATCTTCACCAATAAAGGCATAACATTGCCAACGCCAAATTCTCGAATTCTGGTTCCGTTTACTCTGGATNCATAGGCTCTAGCCTATTTAAGATGCATTGAAGCCTTTTTTAGTAAAAGCAAGCAAATACGTTTTTCTGGGTAGTTTTTCATGCTGAATACGAATCTGTTGTTTGCCAAGCCCAAAAATACCTAATTAGGTCACTAATCAAGGTCAAAGGTCAATGACTGACTTCATCATTGGACCCAAGAACTGAGCTTTGTACAGGAAAATGGGAACCGATGTACAGCTAACTTTTGAACGGTTGGATTTACACCCAATAAATGTATTACCAACAGATAGAAACATGGTGCCTCAGAATAAGATTAGCATACACATGTATTTTTAATTGTTTTTACATAATTGGAAGTGGCTTTTTTGATTGGGGCATGGCTCGCTGGTTCTCATGTTTAGGGTAGCGTGTCTCCCGACGTAGGCCTTACCTGTTCCCAATACTACGAGCGACGCACTTCCGCTCACAAATAACAGCGACGCACTTCCGCTCACAAATAAGAGTGACGCACTTCCACTGCTATGCATGGTTTATCTGTGCATTACCAATTGGCGAGTACTCACGAGGGAATGTCCCTGTTCCGCACCGAAACGGGGTGGATGTCCTCAGGGCATCGAGGGAGGGTACGGCCGTAAATTACCTGAGATTCTCAGGATGATGAAACCCTAGCCGTGGTGCTTACCATTACAGCAGCTGATACGGGATTCCAGGAGACCCCGCAGGAGACAAAGATAAAGTGAGGACATTATGCGGATCTTCACTCAATAGACTCTATCACTCCAAAAGAGTGCAGCACCTGACGATAGTAGCGTCATGACGTCCCGCACTTCATTTCTGAACTCCATGACGTGACTCGAAAAAAATCCAGTTGTTTCAGCGATCATGGCGTCGGGGAACAATTTGATTTTTTTCGTCTCACGTCAAGACATCATGCAGTGACGTGCGGGACGTCATGACGCTACTACTGTGGCCATGTCGAATTAGAGGAACCAGCGGAAACAACGGAACCAGCGGAACCTGGTCTGCAGCCGACAGAACGAACACGTGACTCGTTGTTGCTTCGTTTAGCTGTTGACTGAAAGCAACACGCGACTCGGTGTTGGTAGAAAAAAATCCATTTCGAATAGAGACAAAATTGTTTCAAAGCGTGTTTGAAATACATCTTATCTCATGTGGAGATTGAAATCATCTCAGGATGAGAGTTTATGTTTCGGCTGGACACGATTTCATCTCTCAAAAAATTAGGATACGTCACAAATGACTCCAGTAGAGACTAACGTATCTAAGGCTGAAACAACGATACACTCGGCCCCAGTGTGTATCCGACGTCCCGGTCCTACACACTGGCACATTTGGGGCTCAAAAGCCGGTAACACCACTAGATGGCACTCCACTGGGCTCCAGCCAATCACCACGCTTTCGCACTCATTATTCCCGCGGAAATTAAAACCCAACCCCCGTCCCCAGGGGTATAGTTCGCTCAGACAACCTTGGACCACTCGCCGTATTGTCAGAAAGCGAACGAGGTTGGGAAAACCCAAGGATCCGTGCTGCCACCACGCGGTCTTCACGACTGAGCCAGACGCGGAGTGATTTACCGAAGGGGTGAGCCCGTAGCGTCTGGCCAAGCGAGACTAAAACAACAAGTAGGCCTACTCTAAAATCTCTCATCGGGATCACAGTTATCTCAGGATGAAAACCTACCATTTCAGCTGGATACGAACATGCCTCATGATTATTTGTTGAAATTTCAGCGGTCTCGGGGTGAGATCTTTGTATCCAGTCGAGCAGGACATTGTCTCCAGTTGAGACTTATTCACCTCTACCTGATAGTGATAGGATTTCAAATATGCATGGACGCAGTGCCCCTAAAGGATAGTTCCTTTAGGGGTAGGTCCCTTAGGGTTAATTCTTAACACATAATCTGACTGGGCGTAGTCAATACAGAGAAGTTGTCAATGTTTGTATTGACTTTCCATGTGTGAAAATCCTTCAGATGGTCCAGGATGGCAGATCTATCCGAAAAGTGTTCAGACACCCTAGTAGCCAATTTAGTGAACAAAAGCCAGCCAATAACAAACAGCTGGCTCAACAAGGGTCTTTCTTCTTCGCGGGGATTTTCTAAATCCACTCCCTACACAGTTACTAATTGTATTATTGCAGTTATGTAAATGCTCCAGTTTTCTTCAATTTGTAATATTTCTCATATTACCTGATGAGGGCTAGCAGGATGCTGCCGAAAACGTAATTAGTACCGTGTATATAGTGTAATATATAGATATGAATATTACATTCTGGATTTTTTGCTCCTTTCTTTGGTTCTATTTCTTACTCCCTTCATTGATTTTTTTTTTCAGATACTTCTATTAAGATTTGAAATTCGGGCGCTTTTTATCGATCCGACATCACACAACAATTTAAAATTGCTGACATACCAAACTAAAAGTGTCGCCCCTAATTTTCTAAGAAACCTGAGTGAGTGACAACAGATTTCCCCAATTTTGGTTCAGGTTGGCAAATGATTTTCCTTGTGAAATTTACCATTGTATTTCACACATACACAAAAGTTGCGCCTTAAAGGACTCATAAAGGGATAAAAAGAAAAAGGTGAAGAAAAAAAGGTAACCGTAAAAGAAATGCGCAGGCTTTTGTTCATCTCATTTCGAGGCAGCCAAGAACGAAAAACACGCTTTAAGTTCGTTAAAACTGCATCAAATTAGGAGGGTGTGATTTTCGACCTACAATACATTCAATTCTTTACTTTCCATACCCACGTTGTACTTCCACAGTGAGTTTTAACGGTAAGAAAGTGCAAAAAAAATTCTTCATGACGTGTGTCGATTCGCCATGGTATTGGGTAACACCAAGTACAAGTTTTATCGCATTATCTTTTTTTGCTCTTTCTTACCGTTAAAACCCACTGTGTTTCATCCCGAATTGAACACATTCATGTGGTTCTTACATTGTAATTGTTTTGTGATGATAATACGCTTATTGAGCTATTGTATTATAGTATTGTAAGATCGATTTTTGAATCAGTCGTCTATCATTTCAAGCTTTGTCCTAATCGGCTTTATCTAATTGATGCGTTTGTAAAAAGTTACCATTTATTTCGTTGGGGATGCAATTCAGATTGTGTGGTGGCTATTGTACAACATACATGTACATCAGATGTGAAAATAGAAATCGGATTTCTAAGGTGAAAGGCATTGCTTCCTACCAGAATCGAACCCACGGACCCTCGCATGAGGCATCAATCGCCAGCACTAAGGGGTAGCACGCCTTAAGCTAGGAATCCACGGCTGATTTTCTGCGTTGCGACTTGCTTTGCAACCTGCTACCTGCGATTGAATACGATCGAAAGGAACTGATACCGGTCGCCGACCGACTGCCGACTGAAATTGACCATATGTGACCCGGCACAGCAAAATGAGTCGGAAGTCGCACAGTAGAAGACCGAAGGTGGAACCAGACAGCAACCACAGAAAT
Organism: Notospermus geniculatus; assembly: GCA_002633025.1. Lineage (NCBI taxonomy): Eukaryota > Metazoa > Nemertea > Pilidiophora > Heteronemertea > Lineidae > Notospermus > Notospermus geniculatus. The sequence continues at coordinate 102,911 of NMRB01000651.1, forward strand.
CATCCTGAGAATATCAGGCGTATACTGCTCGCTCCCTTCGTCACCGCAGGTGCGGCGACGAAGGTAGCGAGCCGAGCACTAAGAACGCCTGATGTTCTCAGGATGACAGAAATCGACGAAGTCAAATTTCACAATGGGCAAACAATCCTGAAATCAGCGAACCGTTGGTGTCACCTTGGACATGTTGGGTCTTCTTATGTGCGCATTCCGACTCATTTTGTCGTGCCGGTGTAACGTTTTCTGTGCGACTGCCATTGTTCGGAACACACTGGGAAACGGACTCGCTGTTTCTCTGCGTGTCGCTCATTGTCAAGTCGCGGCTTATTCCGTCAGTCTATTGAAATGTCACACTGGCACACGGACCACACTGAAAAACGTTACACCGGGTCACATATATGCGCCATGGTAGAAATCACGTCTAGCGAGTTCACTCCGGCGACCGAGTTCCCAGTTGCAAGGCAACCCAGTTGCAAAGCAAGTCGCAACACAAAATCAGCTTGAAAATCAATGGTGGATTCCTGGCTTAAACCACTAGGCCAAATCCCCATCTTCATTTTAAAAAGTCTGTGCATTCGCTGCAGAAGTGTAAGGCTGTATCCGATTTGGGATTCTGTTATTCAGTCGCAGTTGTTGTGCCGGGTGATGGCTCTTTTTACCATTCATCATCATGGCGAAATAATGGAAAACGAGACACGTTCACCTGATTTGGTAATGCATTGCCGAATACATGTACATGATACGCCTTGTTATGATGGATTGGCAATTCATGTATGTATAGCCGCGTTTACAGGGTACATGTACATCTAAAAACGTTCTAGGACCGTTTTCCCTGGTTCTCGGTAAAATGCGTCCCATCGCAACGGTAATGAAACGTTATAGCTGGAGAGGTGGGAAAAGGTTAAATTTGCCAATTTAGCCGGAACGTTGGGAAAGCGTTATAGGAAGCGCTGTGTGTGAGGTTAAGAAATCGCTCCATTAACGGTAACGGTAATACTAACGATAACGTTATTTTTTACATTGCAAATGTAACCTACGTCAGAAATAGTGTTAGCTTTAGTATTATCGTTAACGGAGCGGTTTCTTAACCTCTCGAATACATGAATCACGCCCGTCATTTTGTGCGAGGAAGCTTGCACATTACCATGATCAACGTGCATGTCTTTCCAGCATTTTGTTGAGCCGAGGTTCATTTCTGCAAATGTTACTGGGCCCGGTTGCACGAAACTCACGACAGCGCTATCTTCGTGTTAGCGCTCTCTTGATGTTAAATGACGTAAACGAACAATTGATTTTTACGTCATCTAACATGAAGATAGCGCTAACACCAAGATAGCGTTGTCGTGAGTTTCGTGCAACCGGGCCCAGATCCCTACTACTTTTTCCCAATATACATGTACTTCTTTGTGTGTACTGATATGATTCCGAGCTGGTTGTCACAGGCCAACGAGTGTATACGTCACTTGTGCTGGCTGATGACTGTCCCTCGCTTAAAGATAATGTATCACGACTTCATTGTTTACATTCAATGTTTGTAAACATGGATGTTTACATTATGTTATTTTGGACTTTTGGGACATGCCAACCCACCAAAATGAATACTTTTTGAATCAACAGAATTTCTAGAGAGGTATACCACCAAACAAATTACTCATAAGAAAAAGAAGGCCTGGACATAAACAAACAAACAAAATGTAAATAAACAATGAAAATACCCGTGATACATTATCTTTAACATCATAATTGAAGAATGACTGCCATCGTGAACGAATCAGCCACTTCAGAAAATATTTTATGTTCTGTGGAGTACGGTCGTGAAGGTTGGTTTCTCGTCATGGTGATGTAATAGGAAGTACCGTCTGATGATCCTACCCTCACCCTGATAGATACGCTGATCGTTAGAATGACATCAACGCTTTCCAATGGGACATTAGTATGCTGTTCCCTTTTTCCATTGTGCACTTTTCTTATTACACCAAGGCATAAGGAAAGTTCGAACACACACTTTCGGTTGCATTATTTCCAAACTGAAGATGAACTGTGAGCATGTCTGATGTACAGAAGCAGATGCAAAACAGAGTTTGGACCGTCCGTCACGAATTAGCTTCCGATGTAATTTTCAATTGAATGATATTTTACTGTTTACATAAATCTCGTTATTGTTCTGACATGCAGAAATTTTATGACCAACTTGCACCATAAAGGTTTAACTTACAATCTTAGAATTTTATAAATGTGGACATTATCCCTTTAAACTTCAACAGGTTTTCATTCTGACTCTTCCACATGATAGGCAGGATCCTTCAGTTAGCCTGGTTCACTGGCCACCGTCCAGATGGCGCTGCGTAGATGGTGGCCAGGCAGTAGTTGTTGCCTTTCCCAGGAATTCCTGGGAACGGGTATAGCCCTGTTATTTTTAGTCGTCGATTAATATAATAAATGAAAGGGCGAATTTGGGAATAATTATATTTTAAAAACATGGATTTAGCTAAACAATACCTGATACATACAACACTGGTGAAAGAAGGAGCATTTATGAGTTTGAAGTATTTTTTACCCGGTCGAATCGATTACTCAGAATCGGTAGGCTGGCTCGGTCCCCTGCCCAAAATAGGTCACCGCCGGTGTAATGACATCACATCTCATCATGCTTGGCGGCTGCTGCCTGGCCTCCGTCTACGCAACGCCATCTGGACGGTGGCCAGCGAACCAGGCTATCCTTCGGCCTGTTTCGTACAAATTTTGTTGAATTCCGACAAGGCGATTGTATGATAACAACAGGACTGAATTAATGAGCACCCCGCGAAAGATGATGTGGCGAGGTCATCTCTATACATTTGAGTAGGCTTACGTCCATTTACACGTGGAACACTAATGACGCTGAAAGTAACTCTGTTATCATCAGAAATGGAATTAAAGGCATCAGGTTGACAGATTTTTATATACCCCACCACCTCGAAAGTCGAAGCTCCTGCCTATTACGTAAAGCCAAAATTCAGGCAGTGAGAGACATCTGGTGGCAGGACATGAAGTGTATCCCTCAGTTACTTCTTTTAAACCTTTATGTTTGATTACTTTATGCTTTCACGAAAAGGGGCGGGCATCGTCCATCTTCAGCGGATGCTTTGGATCCATTCTGACGACTCTTTATCTGGGTTCTGCTTGCCAATACCAATCTCCTTTATCCTAAACCAGTTGCCGTCCTCCTCGACTTACGTGTCTGCCCCGCTGAGAAGTAACCTGCAAAGCAGGGGGTTGGACCCGTTAGTTCCAGGAGCTCTCCGTCGCTCTTTCTTCTTTCAGTCGTAACTAGCTTCTCTTACATATAAAGGAGGAGATATACACGAAGTCAGCCCTGGTGGTGACATGAAAGTTCGTCCTCTTGAAGCGCAAAAACGCTTAACCGGGAATCAGCTTTAAACACTCATCGTTTCTTTCAAGTTCGTCTTAAAGCGCCATGAAAGTTTTTTTTTAGTAGTAGTAGTGTATTTATTGAATAATTCTAAAGATAACTACATAAATACATTACCAGGGCTGAGGCAGAAAGCATTGTTAGCCCTGGCGAAACAAAATCATTGTTACAACTTAGAAAGGCCAACAAAAGAGCACTATAAAGAAGGGTAAAAAAAAGAAAAAAAAGAAGAATCTCAAGTATTTTATGAAATGTTGCAGAAGTAGGATGATAGACTGCTACATGATAAGAAAAGGAACCACTACAAGATTTAAAGAGATAATCACTAGTAACACATCTTGCAGATTTTATACAGGAAAAGGAAAGCAGGCCAAAGGAAAAATGAAAGCAACGGAAAGTTCGTCCTCTTGAAGCGTAAAAACGCTTAACCGGGAATCAGTTTTAAACACTCATCGTTTCTTTCAAGTTCGTCTTAAAGCGCCACGCTATGCATCCATAACTGAATTTCGTGTATCTCATTTATGGTGACCTCGTTCATAACTTTATACACACGGTCGATGTACACCATTTACACACATAGCTAATTCATGGTGGTGAGGTTGATCATGATCTTGTGCATGCTCGACAAGGCTGTTGAAATCTATCCATCTGAATGATCTAAGTTACCATTAGGCGTTTGGACTGTTGCCTCATATGTTATAATTAGTTGAAGCATGCTACTTTACCTGATGAAGGGTTACTCCACGCTAGAAAAGTGCGTTGAACTTCTCAAGTGCTGAGAAGTATGGCAGCCATTTTTGGTTTCGACAAAGTATCAGTCCAACCTCGGTGTTACCACTGGCTATATACAGATTGGACAGGCCACCAGTCTTATCAAGGTGTGGAGGGATAAAGAGTCACCTAACGCATACAGTCGCGCTTGTACGATGGCATCCGACATGTACGGTCATACCTTTGAAAAGAGTAATGTTGGCATTATAATACTGAATCCCGTCTTGCCGTCGACCGACCTCGCAACACCAACATACATCCAATGTGCAATTCTCTGTGCCTTGATATCGGGGTGCACGACTATCAATATTTACTTAGACGATGAGAGAGTTGTTTGTCAGATGAGCAAGAAGCAGGGCACGTGTATGGCGAAAGCGGAAACGGCCTCCGGCGGGAATGGAAAGATGTTCCAGAAGGTAACTCTTTTTTTTGGCTCACACACAAAAAACCTGTTCATCTAGAAGTCCACTTTAGCCCTGCCCACGACTGTTAGAACGCAATGCACTTCCAATAACTGGGAATCCCAGATCATGTTGTACCACACGTCACACTTGTCCCTTTATGGAGAAAAATATCACTTTGACCACCACCTGTTTTGAGCGTTATAAGAAATTATGCTACATGTATGTAAATCTGATTCAGTGAAATGTGTTGAAAGAGGCTAATGAGACCATAATAACGAGACCATGATTTTGCGTCCACAGCATGAGTGAAGCCTGGAATCCACCATTGATTTTCTAGTTGATTTTGCGTTGCGACTCGCTTTGCAACTGGGTTGCGTTGCAACTGAGCACTCGATCGCCGTAGTGGACCAGCTAGACATGATTTCCACCAATGGTAAAGACTTGGTCAATTTCAGTCGGCAATCGGTCGGCGACCGGTATCAGTTCCTTGTGATCGTATTCAGTCGCGAGTTGCAGGTTGCAAAGCAAGTCGCAACGCAGAAAATCAATGGTGGATTCCTAGCTTTAGTAGCACGAGGGAGCAAAGCGGATGGGTTCCGTATGCACTTTCCTCACAATTTCCTCCAATGCAGACGGTAAAAGAGGTCATCAGGGAGGTTAAGAAATCAGAAGTTAAACGTAAACTTTAACGACAACGTTCTTTTTGTACCGACCGAAAATGCATTATAAAATCTGGTGAATGTGAAGTTCTTCACCTCCCTAATATTAGGTACCAAATTTCAAGTTATTCCCTGTAAGCAATTTCAATGAGCGGATGCCCATAACTGGCAAGTACATGCAGTATTTTGTTTCTCTTAAGGCTCAAAACAGCAAGATTTCTGACGGCGTTCGTCAAGTTATTGTTATACAAATAATAGGCCTACATGCGCATGCGAAACGGGAGGCGCAGTGCATAATGGCTATCTCCGCTGGAAGAAATTTTCCCGATTCGCGACGATTCGACGATAGGGGCTCTGTGTGGAATAAATGGGTGCAATCTGAACGTCAGAGAACGATTTGTACCAGCATCGTAACGTGGACGTACTTACTGACGTCACTGCAGATTTTGTCAGGATTCTGACAATTTTACGCGGCGCCTGCCTGACCTCTGTATCGCACCATCAGTCAGCGCCACCATACAGCAGGTCAGGGAACCAGATTAACAACTTGCTACATGTATACACATGCAGAAGTGAACGGAGGAGGCTCCGATCGCTGACCTTGTAAAGGCCCGTTTCCACTATAGTTAGTTAGTCATTACCGGCGTCGTAGCCCTGTTGGGTTTTTGCCGGAGGTATGGAGTCCACAACAGGCTACAGTCCACCTGTGTGGGGTCTTTTACTTGCCCTGGCATAGACACTCAGGTACAAGGGACCACGGCTTTCAGTCCCATCCGACGGACCCTCTAATATTTCACAATGTTTTTATGTGTCTTCGCCCGGAGTCGAACTCGTGCCGACCCATTACACGGTTGGTAGTCAAGCACGCTAACCACTCGACCACCGGGCTCAGACGGATTCTGCCGCGTCTTGCGGCGAGCGGAGCGGTTTTCACAGGCATTGGGATAATCAATAGGCCATTGAATTGTTAACCATCGAAGGACGATCCAAAGCCCTGTGAAAACCGCACCGCTCGCTGGAAACCGCCGCGGAATCCGCTATAGTGGAAACGGGCCTTAAGGTGTGAAAAACTTGCGCGACGCAAAAGAACATCCGGTCAACAAAAAGAAACATCCGATTAAAGGCATCAAATGATTGTCTCAAAACATATTTTGGTGTTTTGAATCCGCAGAATAAGTTTTCCTCCAGGAAAGTAAAACTGTGAGATACGGGTTCAGTCGCCGGTATCTTGTTATACCACCGATAGCCATAGTCAGAAACCAGGGACTAGTCTCCTATAATCCAACTATTTCGTCTGTGGTAGCAATCAAGTCTGTAAGAGATGGTCCTGCCAGAATCATTAGATTACTGGTGTACCGCCTCAGAGGTGATGTCTTCAGAGTGGCATACAACACGTCGTTTTATAGGGACGATATTATAGTAAGAAACGAATTTTTTGACACCTTTATGATCGTGATGAATAGACCTAAGCGCTACAGCAGGCCTCGTTTTGAGTTGCTAGATTTTGCCAAAGGGAGGTTAGTTGGTGATTTTCATATCCCCCAAAATGAAATATGTTGGAGAGTCAGGCCACAGTATTTAAAGACTTTTAGAATTACAGTGAATAAGAGGGTGTCCCTTTTCTGCCAGGTTAATCGTGAATACTTTGCATTAACTGTTTATGATTTAATATTGAGATCGGAAAGCGAAACCATTAATGCATTTCTTGTTAACCAAACGCGTGTTTTGAATGGTTTTTGTCCGGAGCTCCGTAATTTCTTCAACCTTTTCTGTCAATTTGTCTTAGAGACTGACCTAATTCTTCTTGTGCAATCAAAAGATCCATTTGTGGACAGCAGTAGTGTACTGTATTTTCGTTATTTCGGTATGAAATCAAATTCGAGGTACGCGCTGGTAAGAAAGGGGAAAATGCGATTTCCTTGCCCCCCAAAAACTTTTGTCGCCCCGTCGAGAGGTCATTATAAAACTGATGTTTTCGCTCTTACTATTCAAAACAAGGTTCTCGGTGTTTTAGAAGTCGCTTCGTGTCCGAAGTCAGGCCTATTTAGGAGCTCGCGGCGCATTAACTTCAAACCCTCTCAGAATACATTCCTTCTTCCTGTCAGGGATACAACAATAGAAATCGCCGAGTATCTCAGAACAAATGTTAACAGTGAGATAATGTATCCTCTTTCCGAACGCCGCGGAAAGAACAGAAATTTGCAGGTTTTGGACAAGATATTAACTTATCAGGATACACAAAACTCGTAGTAGCGAAAACAGAACGTAATGCCCCAATCACACTGAGCTAGTTCTCAGTACGTTATTGAAAATTCTGCCGGACAGGCTCAAACTGTGTGCGAACGGAGTGGACGTAGTGTCAACTTTTTAGTCTTTTTACGAACTTCACATCTCAAAATGGAGGCCATAATGAACGTCCTCCGCTGGGGTGAATTGGCAGCTCGTTGTTTCGGTGGAACGTGTTCAGTCAGTAATGACGAAAGAGAGTCTCGTTATCATTCTCATTAAATTATGAATACTTCCCTAATGGTAGGGAAGGTTGAGATTGGAATATGTTGGGAACAGATGTTGTTAAGTGTACATGTAACTAACTCACCGTCAGTTTTCTTCACCATTCACTAAAAAATATTTAATTTCACGTAGAATCGACACAACATACATTACAGAGTTTTATCAAGAGTAAAATATAACCCACCTATCACAGAGCACTACGGCCAAGCAACCTTTTCTTTGCGTCGCAGAACGCAGAGGGAATTATTTTCGCCCACCGCCCGCGTGGTTCCCCGTATCATTTTTTTGATTTGTACAAATTAAATCGTAGGAGAAGAACCTACGAAGTAAGAAAAACAAACAAGGTTTATATTCCAAGAAACTGCGGCATTTTAGGCGTTTTTAAACATTATCTTATCACATCGACAAACGTCAAAGGTACATTTAACTTGTTTGAAACAAATTTGAAAAAGTTTAATGGGAAAGTCGTATTGTACGGCGAGGATCCTCTTCAAGTTCATGTATTCTCTAACAAACGGAAATCTGATATAGTTATTAGGGAGTTTTCGCAAATCTGGCGAAAAACGAAGTACGAAATACGAAATTGGACGTCATATCCATGACGTAATGTATTTCGGGAAATGGTTGGTACCACAAATGTCCCTCATGCCAGTGCGTCTTTTAGCATGTCATGTAAGATCGAAAGAGTTATGGCGCATCTTGAATTTTTAAATTTCCAATTCGTATGAACGAAGTGGAAACGAAAGATAAATTTCAAAGTTTAATATACACCGTAACTCTATCGTTCTAACGTCATACGCTAAAAGACGCTCTTGCAGCAGGCGATATTTGTGGTACCAGCCATTTCCTGAAATACATTACGTCATGGATATGACGTCCAATTTCGTATTTCGTACTTCGTTTTTCGTCAGATTTGCGAAAACTCCCTATTGAAGAAAACAGGGCGCACAGGTGCTGTCCATCTCATGAAAGAAATGTCGCTCCGTGGTGGAATGTGGTTTATGATGTGGTGTCATCGAATACGCCCGAAGGAATACACATAAAAATGACAAATGCTAGTTTGCTGACGGAAAGGATGTCAAACGATGTTCGATTCACTGATCAGGGGCACGGTTTTACTTGCGGGATGTTTTACTCTGATAATAGGGAAAAAAGGTGCTTTTTAAGACTGTATCTGCGTGGGATGACACGACCTTATAAATACATGTTTAACGTTGGGATCAAGTGTGATTTTGCTCGTTGTTTCTGGAATCCAAAAGCAAAAATGATAATGGTACCTGTACGGAAGCCAAAAATTAGAGATGGCTTGAAATTCATCGGTGTGTCGTTTCCCCGAGGTTGTAAATCAGCGCAATATCACCGAATAGTTGGCAATAAAGACGACATTTTCAGGAGAACTGGCAAACATTTTAGTCTGTACGACGTTGATATATTTGGACTTATTAAAGAGGCGGTCTCTTCACCAATTAAAGGGCGGCCAGTAGGCCTTTTGGGCAATATTTGGAAATGGGCTAATCTCTATTTCTAAATGGACGACGTGAGCCCAAGCGATAACCTCCGATGCAATGAACGTCCACTGGTTACGATGTTGGTCAGCAGCACGTCGGCAACCGACCTGCTGAGGTTGCGGCAATCACCTCCGGTCGACCGCAGGCATAGGAGCAGCAACACCGACGCCGTCGATCAGGTGTTAGGGCATTGTCGTTCACGGGATTGCGGCAAAAATCCCTACCGGCGATGGAAATCCATGCCGGCGGTGTGGTGATATCAAACCTGTTTGATTTTGTCGGAGACCGCAAGCTCGCCGTAGGCCTCGCTTCAGTTTGTCATTCAACCACACCAACAATTAAACTCGTCCCCAGTGGGTTTACGTTCCTACAACACCACTGGAAAGGGCTGACGACTTCAGGAATACTGCGCATGCGCGATATACTAATTTTGAGGCGAATCACACCAAAGCTGGCACCCGCGGCTTGATGTTCCCAACTAATCTATTCGTTTGAAATCTCAAACAACTTCGTGTTTTGGGTGTATTACCGGTATATGGCTTTTTAGGCATATATGATCTTTTTCAGTCATCGAAGAATGAAATATTGTGTGAAACAAACATTTTGGCACGCTGCCAGCAGTTGACCAGAAATTTTGGTCATGTCGCAGCCCTTGCCAGAGATATCCTCGGATGAGGTAGATCTGGGTACGAGATTGACCAACAATTTCTTCACATGACTTCACGCGCGCAGTATGGTACGGGGAGAAGCCAATGTTACTGTGGCTTTTGCTGAAGATGACTGGCCAAAGGAAAAGATTGCGTCCATTTTTCTCCTGGTATGGAGCATGCGTCAGTCGCAACGGTGGATCAGGTGCCCTGCTTGCGATTGCTTGCTTAGTCTCGGGCGCCCAGTCCCTGTATATGCATAGGCAAATACGAGGGTCTGGGCTACAGATCGCATTCCGTTGTGACGGTGGTTTTATTTCAACACCCATCGCTGATTGGCTATACTCAGCAACAGAGCTAGTCATTCATTCCCATCCACCGATTCCTCCCATTTGAAAATCGCAATCCGGCAGCTGATTGGGCAAGAGAAGTGATGATGTGATCTCATCATGGTGACGACCATATAATGTCAGTTGGGATTTCTCGACATCGTCTTCCATACGGATACACAATTCATACACGTCTTCAATACAAGACGTTCATATCACATAGTTTGCGGAGTGTATTGAACGGCTGTGTGTCCGAGACTATTGCTTGCTGTGGTAGTTGCCGTAACCCCCGACGATGCATCACCAGTGTCGCAGGTTGCGGGAGGCATGCCTGTTAAAATCGACTGACCTGGCTGAATGACGAGTCGACAGCGTTGGGTCAGTCGACTTTAAAAGCACCCCTAGGCTGAGTTCGATCGGTGTAAATGGTAAATAAGTGCGATGAGTTTAGTGGCGAGAATGCCTAAAGGCCAGGGACCATATTCATAAACATACTTCAGTCAAAGTATGATACTTATCGTTTGTGTTGAACAAAGGATAGGTGTCACACTTAGACTTAAGTAGTTTTATGAATATGGCGCCAGGGCCGTCCGCACAAAAAGTCCGATATATTGCTACCGGCGCCTATCGGCAATTAGTTTTAACGCATTTTCCCGTTAGCTTAACCGCCGATAGGCAACGAAAGCACTATCGGATTTTTTAACTTTTTGGTCCAGGGGGGCAGAAGCCTCTCTAGGGGGGGCAGAAGACCTCTTTTTGCCGTTTTTTGCACATAGTTTTAATATTGTTCTTATCATGTGTGTAGTGTAGAAGTGATTTTCTTTCGTTTTCGCTGGCGTGTATCTGTATTCGAAATTGATTGATTGATTGATTGATAGTTTTATTCCTCCTTAAAAGAAGATTACAATACAATCAATAATACAAAATAGAGAAGAGTACGGAAAGAAATACATAGGCCTACAACATGAGCACAGAAGAGAGTACAAAACGACAGTATAGAGTTAACAGGTTATGGTCCAAGCGCCCAAATCATGTTTAGAGTACATACATGTAACAGGACTTTTAACAAAAACCTGGGCTGACCGAATCGAAGCCCCGACAGCACCAACAGTGCCGAACAGAGGGTTGTGCAATGCTTTTAGCCACCACACAGTTTCTCCGCCAGGCCATGCCGGCGCCATCGGAACCCCGACCCGGTCAGTCATATTGTTCAGTATCGCACACAAAGTACGGAAAGAAATACATACAACACGAACACAGAAGAGGGTACAAAAAGAGAATAAATACATGTAGCAGGACTTTTAACAAAAACCTGGGCTGACCGAATCGAAGCCCCGACAGCACCAACAGTGCCGAACAGAGGGTTATGCAATGCTTTCTACCATTACACAGTTTCTCCGCCAGGCTATGCCAGCGCCATCGGAGCCTCGACTCGGTCAGCCCTGTTGTTTAGTATCGCACACAAATACTAATACAGTGGGTAAGGAAAGCCATACACAGTTTCTCCGCCAGACCATGCCGGCGCCATCGGAGCCCCGACCCGGTCAGTCATATTGTTCAATATCGCACACAAAGTACGGAAAGAAATACATACAACATGAACACAGAAGAGGGTACAAAAAGACAGTATACAGTTTACAGCTTATGGTCCAAGCGCTTAAATCAGGTTGAGAATAAATACATGTAGCAGGACTTTTAACAAAAACCTGGGCTGACCGAATCGAAGCCCCGACAGCACCAACAGTGCCGAACAGAGGGTTATGCAATGCTTTCTACCATTACACAGTTTCTCCGCCAGGCTATACCAGTGCCATCGGAGCCTCGACTCGGTCAGCCCTGTTGTTTAGTATCGCACACAAATACTAATACAGTGGGTAAGGAAAGCCATTACGAAACTTCCACACACCCTGTGCAGATGTCGTCATGAAAAGTTCCCAGTTAGCTGCAGACATGTTATACAATACATTATTTGTGCCACCAAACATGCCTTCTAGCATAATATCTTCTTCTTGTTCGTAGAACCTATGAAATAACATAAAATCCATTGCGCTCAACGAGTTTATAAAGTCGGAGTGCGAGTTTATAAAGACGCAGTGCGAGTTTATAAAGTCGCAGTGCGAGATTAAAAGTCGCAGTGTGAGATTGTTAGATTAAAAAGTCGCAGTGCGAGATTAAAAGTCGCAGTGCGACTTTAAAAGGTCGCAGTGCGAGATTTAAAAAAAAAATACATGTCCCGTAACGGGCGCCGTACATTTTGCAGTTGATCTGAGCTACCTTCGATTTTACAAGCGACAATAATACCAAAAATGCGAACTGCAACTTAAAATATGGAAATTTCTTGGCAAGAAGCCAGCATGGGTGAAACTCGGGTGTTACCATAACTTCGCTAAACGTTAACATAATACCATCCCTTTCAATATCTCTCCTATATGACACAATCTCACGTTCACGAATACTATTCATAACTATCCTCTTCCAAACAATACGATCTGGAAACTGAGCTGTACGAGCAAATGTAGTCAAAAAGTCATAAAGATTATACCTTCTAAGCTCAGAGATAAATTCGGGCACAAGACCTTTGGGGCTGCTGCATGAGCCTACAGCGCCACAGCACAATCGAAAGAGAAAGACCTTTTTTAGGACACTTCCCTGAGCTGCCACGCAGAGGCGCCCAAATAGCAATAATCTCATTTTGTCAATATACCCTCTCATTGACCACAGTCCAAGAGATGCGACTACCGCTGTGGATGAGGTTCTCACATGAAGACCCTAGACCATGTTTATTTGATTCACTGTCCCCATATTTCTATCTGTTAGTAATACATTTATAGGGTCTAAACCCAACCATTCAGAAGATAGCTGTAGATTGGTTCCTCTGCCCCTGTACAAAATTGAGTCCACCAGCCCAATGATAAAGTCAGTAGCAAACCATAAAAGGGTCCATAACAGGAGTTCGCAAGAGAGATGACCGAGCAGTCCTCCCAATTCTTATGTAGAACAGATATACGTACCAAAAAATGTTAACAGCAATTGTATATCTTTTTGTGCAACCTTATTCACTATTTTTCGTGCTTGGCTCCCCTACTAATTGCTTCCTACCAGAATCGAACCCACGGACCCTCGCATGAGGCATCAATCGCCAGCACTAAGGGGCAGCACGCCTTAAGCTAGGAATCCACGGCTGATTTTCTGCGTTGCGACTTGCTTTGCAACTTGTTACCTGCGATTGAATACGATTGAAAGGAACTGATACCGGTCGCCGACCGATTGCCGACTGAAATTGACCACATCTTCACCATTGGTGGAAATCACGTCTATAGCGAGTCCACTACGGCGACAGAGTGCCCAGTTGCAACGCAACCCAGTTGCAAAGCAAGTCGCAACACAAAATCAGCTTGAAAATCAATGGCGGATTCCTAGCTTACCACTAGGCCAAATCCCAATCTTCAAAAAACATGGTTCAGTGGCCCATCAGATACATGTAAAAACACAGATACACAGAATGGATATTGTAAAGCTGATTTTTAATCGACGATGTAGGCGCGCATTTTAAAAAGTCCGTGCATTCGCTGCAGAAGTGTAAGGCTGTATCCGATTTGGGATTCTGTTATTCAGTCGCAGTTGTTGTGCCGGGTGATGGCTCTTTTTCCACTCCGTTTTTTGTTCATCATCGTGGCGAAATAATGGAAAACGAGACACGTTCACCTGATTTGGTAATGCATTGCCGAATACATGTACATGATACGCCTTGTTATGATGGATTGGCAATTCATGTATGTATAGCCGCGTTTACAGGGTACATGTACATCTAAAAACGTTCTAGGACCGTTTTCCCTGGTTCTCGGTAAAATGCGTTCCATCCCAACAGTAATGAAACGTTATTGTTGGAGCGTTGGGAAAAGGCTAAATTTGCCAATTTAGCCCGAACGTTGGGAAAGCGTTATAAGAAGCGCTGTGTGTGAATAAATATTATAACACATCTCATTGACCGGTGCACTATAGCAAGTACGCGAGTGATGTCACTCAGGTAGCGTGTTCAATCCCGCACGAGGCCGGTGGAGGTCGGTTCGCTTTTACGCGAGAGAATAACCAGCCTGAACCTTCCTCCACCTTCCCGAGACTCACGCGGCGAACTGAACTGGCTCGAGGAAGGTGGAGGTCAGTCAGTTGGTTCGCTTTTACACGAGGAAAAATAACCGAACCCTCCTCGATCCAGTCTCGATCCGGAACGTACCGGCACCGTGTTAAGAGGCCTATCGTGAACGAATCGGCCTCTTCAGAAAATTTCTGACAGCCATAATATTTATGTTCTGTGGATTACGGCCGTGAAGGTTGGTTTTTCGTCATGGTGATGTAGTAGGAAGTACCGTCTGATGATCCTACCCTCACCCTGATAGATACGCTGATCGTTAGAATGACATCAACACTTTCCGATGGGACACAAGTATGCTGGACCCTTTTTCCATTGTGCACTTTCCTTATCACACCAAGGCATAAGGAAAAGTTCGAACACACACTTTCGGTTGTATTATTTCCAGACTGAAGAAGAATTGTGAGCATGTCTGATGTACAGATGCAAAACAGAGTTTGGACCGTCCGTCACGAATTACCTTCCGATGCAATATTTAATGGGGAACCGGAGGAACTAACGTCACGACGTGGCGCTGTGAGCGATGCGACCGACGTTTCTTTTTTCTAACGTTATTTCCATTTATTTCTGGCGTGAAAAGCACCCTTTTGTTTCGGTCGCCTGGCATTAAAATTTACACCATCTTGTAGCAGATGAAAATGTCTGCAATTTTGCAATGCTTTTTTCCTTAAAATGAAGACATAGATGACGATTTCGGCACGTCTTTATCTCATTTTTCCTGTAGAAAATGTACAGCTCATTTTTTCATGACGTTTCGGTCGCACTGCTCGCAGCGCCGACCTGTCGGGATTTCCGGCACGCGGGTTCCTCACTGAATGATATTTTACTGTTTACATGTGTCTCGTTATTATTCTGAGATAAAGAAATTTTTGACCAACGTGCACCATGTATAGGTTTATAAATGTGGACATTATCCCTTTAAACTTCAACAGGTTTTCATTCTGACTCGTTGATAGACAAGATCCTTCTGCATGTTTAGTGCAAATTTTGTTGAATTCCGACAAGGCGATCGTATGATACAACAGGACTGAATTAATGAGAACCCCTTGAACCATGATGTGGCATGGTCATCTCTATACATTTGAATAGGCTTACGTCCATTTACACGTGGAACACTAATGATGCTGAAAGTAGCTGTGTTATCATCAGAAATGGAATTAAAGGCATCAGGTTGACATATTTTTACATACCCCACCACCTCGGAAGTCGAAGCTCCTGCCTATTACGTAAAGCCAAAATTCAGGCAGTGAGAGACATCTGGTGGCAAGACAAGAAGTGTATCCCTGAGT
The DNA here is from genome assembly GCA_002633025.1 of Notospermus geniculatus. Taxonomy (NCBI): domain Eukaryota; kingdom Metazoa; phylum Nemertea; class Pilidiophora; order Heteronemertea; family Lineidae; genus Notospermus; species Notospermus geniculatus. The sequence goes on from NMRB01000651.1 coordinate 118,588, forward strand.
TACTTCTGATCGTTCGCAGTTAAACCTTTATGTTTGATTACTTTATGCTTTCACGCAACGGGGCGGCGGCATCATCCATCTTCAGGGGAGCTTTGGATCCATTCTGACGACTGTTTATCTGGGTTCATGCTTGCCAATACCAATCTCCTTTATCCTAAACCAGTTGCCGTCCCCCTCGACTTACGTGTCTGCCCCGCTGAGAAGTAACCTGCAAAGCAGGGGGTTGGACCCGTTAGTTCCAGGAGCTCTCCGTCGCTCTTTCTTCTTTCAGTCGTAACTAGCTTCTCTTACATATAAAGGAGGAGATATACACGAAGTCAGCCCTGGTGGTGACATGAAAGTTCGTCCTCTTGAAGCGCAAAAACGCTTAACCGGGAATCAGCTTTAAACACTCATCGTTTCTTTCAAGTTCGTCTTAAAGCGCCATGAAAGTTTTTTTTTAGTAGTAGTAGTGTATTTATTGAATAATTCTAAAGATAACTACATAAATACATTACCAGGGCTGAGGCAGAAAGCATTGTTAGCCCTGGCGAAACAAAATCATTGTTACAACTTAGAAAGGCCAACAAAAGAGCACTATAAAGAAGGGTAAAAAAAAAAAAAAGAATCTCAAGTATTTTATGAAATGTTGCAGAAGTAGGATGATAGACTGCTACATGATAAGAAAAGGAACCACTACAAGATTTAAAGAGATAATCACTAGTAACACGTCTTGCAGATTTTATACAGGAAAAGGAAAGCAGGCCAAAGGAAAAATGAAAGCAACGGAAAGTTCGTCCTCTTGAAGCGTAAAAACGCTTAACCGGGAATCAGTTTTAAACACTCATCGTTTCTTTCAAGTTCGTCTTAAAGCGCCACGCTATGCATCCATAACTGAATTTCGTGTATCTCATTTATGGTGACCTCGTTCATAACTTTATACACACGGTCGATGTACACCATTTACACACATAGCTAATTCATGGTGGTGAGGTTGATCATGATCTTGTGCATGCTCGACAAGGCTGTTCAAATCTATCCATCTGAATGATCTAAGTTACCATTGGGCGTTGAGACTGTTGCCTGATATGTTATAATTAGTTGAAGAAATGCTACCTTACCTGATGAAGGGTTACTCCACGGTAGAAAAGTGCGTTGAACTTCTCAAGTGCTGAGAAGTATGGCAGCCATTTTTGGTTACGACAACGTATCAGTCCAACCTCGGTATTACCACTGGCTATATACAGATTGGACAGGCCACCAGTCCTATCAAGGTGTGGAGGGATAAAGAGTCACCTCACGCATATAGTCGCGCTTTTATGATGGCATCCGACATGTATGGTTATACCTTTGAAAAGAGTAATGTTGGCAGAATAATACTGAATCCCGACTTGCCGTCGACGGACCTCGCAACACCAACATACGTACAGTGTGCAATTCTCTGTGTCTTGATATCGGGGTGCACGACTATCAATATTTACTTCGACGATGAGAGAGTTGTTTGTCAGATGAGCAAGAAGCAGGGCACGTGTATGGCGAAAGCGGAAACGGCCTCCGGCGGGAATGGAAAGATGTTCCAGAAGGTAACTCTTTTTTTTGGGCTCACACACAAAAAAACTGTTCATCTAGAAGTCCACTTTTAGCCCTGCCCACGACTGTTAGAACGCAATGCACTTCCAATAACTGGGAATCCCAGATCATGTTGTACCACACGTCACACTTGTCCCTTTATGGAGAAAAATATCACTTTGACCACCACCTGTTTTGAGCGTTATAAGAAATTATGCTACATGTATGTAAATCAGATTCACTGAAATGTGTTGAAAGAGGCTAATGAGACCATAATAACGAGACCATAATTTTGCGTCCACAGCATGAGTCAGTAGCACGAGGTAGCAAACTGCATGGGTACCGTATGCGCTTTTCTCACAATTTCCCACCAATGCAGACGGTAAAAGAGGTCATCAGGGAGGTTAAGAAATCAGAAGTTAAACGGAAACGTTAACGACAACGTTCTTTTTGTACCGACCGAAAATGCATTATAAAATGTGGTGATAATTATAAATAAAAAGGCAATTTCCAGAGTGTTAGCGAATTTTCGACCCCAACCGGGGTCTTCTTCAGGCTGGAACTTTACAATCCGAAACTCTAGAACAGTCTGAGCTGAAAAAATGATATACTTCAAACCTGATTAATTTAGGGGCGAATATTTCTGATATGTTTAACTTGAAAAATGATATACTTCAAACCTGTTTAATTTACAGATATATTTTTTAATTTAAGGGGTGAAAAATTAAGTACTTCAAACCTGATTAATTTAGGGGCAAATATTTCAGATATGTTTAACTTGAAAAATGATATACTTCAAACCTGTTTAATTTAGAGATATATTTTTATATTAAAGACTGAATATTTCTGATATGTTTAACCTTATAAATGATATACTTCAAACCTTTTTAATTTAGAGATATATTTTTTATATTAAAGACTGAATATTTCTGATATGTCTAACTTAAAAAATGATATACTTCAAACCTGATTAATTTAGAGATTAAAGAGTGAATATTTCAGATATGTTTAACCTTAAAAATGATATACTTCAAACCTGTTTAATTTAGAGATATATTTTTAATTTTAAGGGCGAATATTTCTGATATGTTTAACCTTAAAAATGATATACTTCAAACCTGTTTAATTTAGAGATATATTTTTTAAATTAAAGACTGAATATTTCTGATATGTTTAACTTAAAAAATGATATACTTGAAACCTGTTGAAATATACCTAAAAATCTGTCTATAATTCTATCTATAAACTCTCTAAAGTAATTCTATAAAATATATCTTGTTAGTAACTGGAAAAACATTTCCATCTTTTAGTTCTAACTAAAAATAACAAGAAATCAACTAAAAAACAACTAAAGTCAACTGCTAGTTTTAACTACTTGTTAAGTTAGTTATATTCTTGTTAATTTTTAGTTATTTATAGTTACTTTTAGTTGTAATTAGAATCAACAAGAACTTAACCAAAAAATCAGCTAAAATCAACAGCCTAGTTATTCTTGTCTATTTGTTGTTGATTCTAGTTGCAACTAGCTTTAACTAGACTTAACTAGCTTTTAACTAGATTTAACTAGATTTTAACTAACCTTAACAGGCAGTTGATTTTTAGTTGATTTTAGCTGATTTTTTGGTTAAGTTCTTCTAGATTCTAATTACAACTAAAAGTAACTATAAATAACTAAAAATTAACAAGAATATAACTAACTTAACAAGTAGTTAAAACTAGCAGTTGACTTTAGTTGTTTTTTAGTTGATTTCTTGTTATTTTTAGTTAGAACTAAAAGATGGAAATATTTTTCCAGTTACTAACAAGATATATTTTATAGAATTACTTTAGAGAGTTTATAGATAGAATTGTAGACAGATTTTTAGGTATATTTCAACAGGTTTCAAGTATATCATTTTTTAAGTTAAACATATCAGAAAAAATCAGTCTTTAATTTAAAAATATATCTCTAAATTAAACAGGTTTGAAGTATATCATTTTTAAGGTTAAACATATCAGAAATATTCGCCCTTAAATTTAAAAATATATCTCTAAATTAAACAGGTTTGAAGTATATCATTTTTAAGGTTAAACATATCTGAAATATTCAGTCTTTAATCTCTAAATTAATCAAGTTTGAAGTATATCATTTTTTAAGTTAAACATACCAGAAATATTCAGTCTTTAATTTAAAAATATATCTCTAAATTAAACAGGTTTGAAGTATATCATTTTTAAGGTTAAACATATCAGAAATATTCAGTCTTTAATATAAAAATATATCTCTAAATTAAACAGGTTTGAAGTATATCATTTTTCAAGTTAAACATATCTGAAATATTTGCCCCTAAATTAATCAGGTTTGAAGTACTTAATTTTTCACCCCTTAAATTTAAAAATATATCTCTAAATTAAACAGGTTTGAAGTATATCATTTTTCAAGTTAAACATATCTGAAATATTCACCCTTAAATCTAACAGGTTTGAAGTACTTAATTTTTTGCCCTTTAAAGGGGCTGGGCAGAAATGAAGGGTTGTTACAAGTTCGGCATAATTCTGAAACTACTGTTTCGATTTGCTTGAAACTTGCACAGATGATACTTTGTACTGAATGATTAACAACTATGATGACACAAAAAAAGTTGCATTACTCTTTACCAATTACGGAGACAATGCCAGATTTCAGAGGCCTAGAAAGACAAGGAATAGTCATTATTTCACCGCAGAATTTCACATGGGCCTGTGTCACATAGAATGCTAACAAGTTTGTGTGATAGAGTTAATTGTTTTAATTGTTTTCTACAAAAAAAATGTGTTTTAGATTTTTCGTTCAAATGCCTAACCTCTCCAAGTTCAGCAAACTTTTACAAAGGCATTCTAACCAATGTGAAAACTGACCACAGGCCTGAAACCACTCACAATTCACCAGGAATGACTCAATCAAACTTGATTTCACATGAATTACTTTGGGTTGGAATTGAAGTGTTCATTTTCAATGGGTCATTTTGGGTGACATCACCAATTCCCAGGCCTGTGGTCAGTTTTTGTCTGGTTGAATGGCTTTGTAAACCTTGCTCAACTTGCAGTGTTGGCCATGTGAACCAAAAATGTAAAATACCATTTTCTTGTAGAAAATAATTAAAATAATTAACAGATATCACACAAACTTGTTAGCATTTTATGTGACACATGCCCAGGTGAAATTCTGCGGTGAAATAATGACTCTTTCTCGTCTTTTGAGGCCTCCAAAATCTGGCATTGTCTCCTAATTTAATTAGTAAAGATGAATGCAATTGTTTTTGTGTCATCATAATTGTAAATCATTCAGTACAAAGCATGATCAGTGCGAGTTTCAAGCAAATCGCACCGGTAGTTTCAGAGTTATGCTGAACTTGTAACAACCCTTCATTTCTGCCCAGCCCCTTTAAAGTATATCTCTAAATTAAACAGGTTTGAAGTATATCATTTTTCAAGTTAAACATATCAGAAATATTCGCCCCTAAATTAATCAGGTTTGAAGTATATCATTTTTAAAGGTTAAGACATCAGAAATATTCGCCCCTAAATTTAACAAGTTTGAATTAATTACTTTTTATTTATAAATGAGTGATTCAGAACACAAAGATGAAACATACAAAGCTCAATTGCTGAGCAATTTTCAATCATGTTTAAAGCTTTTATGATAAATAAAAAGGCAATTTCCAGAGTGTTTGCGAATTTTCGACCCCAAGCGGGGTCTACTTCAGGCTGGAACTTTACAATCAGAAACTCTAGAACAGTCTGAGCTGAAACCCAAATGTAGATTAGAAGTATCCCATCCAAACAGGACGTGACAGCAATTAAGGAAAGAAAGGGTACAAGCCCCAAAAAGGTGGTTGCTCAACCTAACATAAATGTAATTAGTGAATGTAAGGCTTGAATAGGCTGAAGGGAAGGGTGTATAATATAGCTTGGAGGAATTAAACTAACAGTATAATTATACTAACAGTACAAAACCCCAAGACTATAGTAAGAGTAATTTACAATGTATATTAAACCATGAATGTATGAGGAAGTGATAAAAAATTGGGCCTAGAAAAAGAAATGAAGAGCAAGATAATAAGAAATGAAGGGGCAACAGTAAAGAAAGGAAACCTAGGTGAACAGCACCTACAAAACCTGACCAACGAAAATTTAGAAACAGACCATGGACGAAGACAAAGGCCTAAAAAAGAGGAACCCTGTCCTCCAAGGAAAAGGGTCTACTAATGGGAAAAGAGGGGTTGCAAAGCACTGACCAGTGAACAAATAAATAGGAGAAGAGCAATGGAATTGCTCTTCTCCTATCCAAGTATAATATCTAAGTATAGTATCATATCTATCTAAGTATAATAAATGTCTTCAAAATCATAAATTACAACATGAACTGATAGATAAGTTGAATTATTCATTTTCATGATTTCACTGACATATCTTTCTATGCTTTGATACATTAGTATAGGATATTTCTTTTGAGCATTTCTTACACTTAACTTTTCTATTTCTGTCTTTTTTATTTGACTGATTATTTTGAGGTTGTAACATTTGATTACTCTCAGGTTGTAGCATTTGATTAGATTCTAACATTTGATGATTATTTTGAGGTTGAATCCCTTCTTGTTGAATATTCAGCTTTGCTGTCATTGCATGATTTTGAGGTTGAATCATTTGATGATTAATTTTAGGTTGTGACATTTGTTGAGGTTGATAAGTAAACTGCTGAGATTGTAAAATGTGATTACGTTGTAACATTTGTTGAGGTTGATAAGTAAACTGTTTAGGTTGAATCATTTCTTGAGGCTGTAACATTTGTTGAGGTTGTAACATTTGTTGAGGTTGTAACATCTGTTGAGGTTGTAACATTTGATGAGGCGGGAAAATTTCACATTTCATTTGATGAGTATGATTTTGAGGTTCTTTTTCAGGAATAAAAGTTTCTCGGGAACCTTCAGAACCTGATCTTAGTGAAATTAAAGTTAGTAACATTTCCTTATTTCTTTGAGAATTATATTCTAAGTTATATGTCTTCATTATGAAGGTGTCTTTTTCATTATACCTTTTCATTTCATTATCAAAGAATTCATTTGAAACAAAATAGTCTTCAGGGAAATCNGTCTCATCTGGACATGTCTCCAGAATGGTGAACATCAGGTCCTCGATAGAATGTCCCGGCAGTTTAAAATGGGTATAGAGTAATGAGCAGTCACGGTCATCCTCTATCCCCTAAAATGTGGTGAATGTGAAGTATGAAAAATAACGTTATTGTTCGGTTTCGTCACCTCCCTAGGTAGCAAATTTCAAGTTATTCCCTGTAAGCAATTTCAATGAACGGATGCCCATAACTGGCAAATACTTGCAGTATTTTGTTTCTCTTAAGGCTCAAAACAGCATGATTTCTGACGGCGTTCGTCAAGTTATTGTTATACAAATAATAGGCCTACATGCACATGCGAAACGGGAGGCAGTGAATAATGGCGATCTCCGCTGACATGCTATTTATAGGAAGAAATTTTCCCGATTCGCGACGATTCGACGATAGGGGCTCTGTGTGGAATAAATGGGTGCAATCTGAACGTCAGAGAACGCCACCATACAGCAGGTCAGGGAGCCAGATAACAACTTGCTACATGTATACACATGCAGAAGTGAACGGAGGAGGCTCCGATCGCTGACCTTGTAAAGGCCCGTTTCCACTCAGCGGATTCTGCCGCGTCTTGCGGCGAACGGAGCGGTTTTCACAGGCATTGGGATAATCAATAGGCCATTGAATTGTTAACCATCGAAGGATTATCCAAAGCCCTGTGAAAACCGCACCGCTCGCCGGAAACCGCCGCGGAATCCGCTACGCTGCGTGATGCGTCAAATCCTTTGTTATTTTCCGCCGCTCTGCTTCCAAACAATGGGCGAAGCGTCAAAACGCTCACGCTGCCGCTTCTGTGGAAACGGGCCTTTAAGATGTGAAAAACTTGCGCGACGCAAAAGAACATCCGGTCAACAAAAAGAAACCTCCGCTTCAAGGCATCAAATGATTGTCTCAAAACATATTTGGTGTTTTGAATCTGCAGAATAAGTTTTCCTCCAGGGAAGTAAAACTGTGAGATACGGGTTCAGTCGCCGGTACCTTGTTATACCACCGATAACCATAGTCAGAAACCAGGGAGCAGTCTCCTATAATCCAACTATTTCGTCTGTGGTAGCAATCAAGCTTGTAAGAAATGGTCCTGTCAGAATCATTAGATTACTGGTGTACCGCCTCAGAGGTGATGTCTTCAGAGTGACATACAACACGTCGTTTTATAGGTCCGATATTGTTGTAAAAAACCAATTTTTTGACACCTTTATGATCGTGATGAATAGACCTAACCGCTACAGCAGGCCTCGTTTTGAGTTGCTAGATTTTGCCAAAGGGAGGTTCGTTGGTGATTTTCATATCACCCAAAATGAAATATGTTGTAGACTCAGGCCACAGTATTTAATGACTTTTACAATTACAGTGAATAAGAGGGTGTCTGTTGACTGCCAGGTTAATCGTGAATACTATTCATTAACTGTGTATGATTTAATATTGAGGTCGGAAAACGAAACCATTAATGCATTTCTTGTTAACCAAACGCGTGTTTTGAATGGTTTTTATCCGGAGCTCCGTAATTTCTTCAAGCTTTTCTGTCAATTTGTCTTAGAGACTGACCTAATTCTTCTTGTGCAATCAAAAGATCCATTTGTGGACAGCAGTAGTGTACTGTATTTTCGTTATTTCGGCATGAAATCAAATTCGAGGTACGCGCTGGTCAGAAAGGGGAAAATGCAATTTCCTTGCCCCCCAAAAACTTTTGTCGCCCCGTCGAACGCTCATTATAAAACTGCTGTTTTCGCTCTCACGATTCAAAACAAGGTTGTCGGTGTTTTAGAAGTCGCTTCGTGTCCGAAGTCAGGCCTATTCGGGAGCTCGAAGCGCATTAACTTCAAACCCTCTCAGAATACATTCCTTCTTCCTGTCAGGGATAGAACAATAGCAATCGCCGAGTATCTTAGAACAAATGTTAACAGAGAGATAATGTATCCACTTTTCGAACGCCGCGGAAAGAACAGAAATTTGCAGGTTTTGGACAAGATATTAACTTATCAGGATACACAAAACTGGTAGTAGTGAAAACAGAACGTACTGCCCCAATCTCACTGAGCTAGTTCTCAGTACGTTCTTGAAAATTCTGCCGAACGGGCTCAAACTGTCTGCGAATGCTGTGGGTGTATAGTGGCAACTTTTTACAGTCTTTTTACGAACTTCATGGACGGGAAGGGTTCTCCAGAACATCGAGGCATTAATAATAATAATAATAATAATAATAATAATAATAATAATAATAATGTTAGTTCTTATATAGCGCATTTCCAGTTGATCTGCTCAATGCGCTTTACATTATTACCCCCAGCTATAGGTCTGTTCATTTCAATTAACTTTCTCCACTCCCCGGGGAGTATTACATTATTTTGCTAAGGGTCATTGTTACAATAGAAGGCGTTCCTACCTCGCACCAATCTGTTACGCCGTGCTCACAGGATTGTGGGTAATCAAGATGGCGTCGGATGATTGACAGCGAGCTACTTTCTTGGCTGATCATGTGGTCCCTAGATCCCTGTAGTTTCTAGATCAAAATACCTATAAATCTCGCTTATTATGAGATTTGTTACTTGCTAAACAATTATTCACAAAAAATCCGTAAATATTTTTGCATTAAACAAAGAATGTTAAGCCAATAACTAGGATTTATTTTTCGGCCACGATTCCTACGCTGTGATGACGTCGCGGACGTATACCTCGGCCAAATCTGGCTGATGTGATGTGTTCCACGGCTACACAGGTCTGTGCAAAAATCGGTCTCACGCAGTCAGTCTCGCGCAGCCTGTGTGGACACAATGTCCAAGGGTTAAACGCTCTAGCCCGTTTTACGATTTCTTTAGGACGGGGCAGGACGTTTGGATAACTACTTCAGTGTCAGGGGTGGATCCAGGATTTTGCCTACGGGGGGGGGTGCAGACAGGGCCAAAAGGGCAGTACCCTATGGAAAAGCCCAGGCCTCTTCAGGGACTTAGATTTAACATATATACATCATATGCTATGCAAACAATGGATTCGAATTCACATCGATTTCCGTAATTTCAAGCCCGAAATTCGAATTCGTTAGCCTGCATGTGTGAATAACATCCTCGATGAAAGGCGAGAGCGACCTGGACGGGGCGGGACAGGGCCATACGAAGGTCCCGGAGTTTTTGGGCAAAGATTTGATAAAATGCCGGGCCCTGGTATCCTAGTCCCTAGCAGCGAGTGCCGCAGGCGCGAGGCGAAATATCGGCGGGGGGTCCGGGGGGCCTCCCCCGGGAAAATTTTAGAAACTAAGAGTGCTTTAACGCCATTTCCCATCCTCCCACAGCAGGGTTTTTACCTCGCTCCTCTTCATCCGCTCACACAAACCCCTGCCGACATCCGCCGGAATCCGTGGAGCATCAAAGCCATTCCAGCAAATGTTCATCCCCACCATCTCATCCCAAGTTGGCCGATGATTGATACACATGAACTACGCAGGTTTGAACAAAGCTGACCCAGGTCAACATGAAATTACTCCCTCGGCGCATCTGTTTGGCGACGTGTGGCCTGAGAATGATATACTTTCTGTGCGATGAATGTAGGATAGTCTGAACTCAACTTAGATTGAATCCAGCGGTGTAAATAGGTTAATGGTCGGCCTGGGTCAGCGTAACCAATGTCAGCTGCTTGGCTGTGAATATTACAAGGGCCGTTATACATGTATACGTGTAACTGATCTCTAGTTAGGGTGAGGTGGGGAAGCTGAGGTACTTCAGCACTGTGTTGTGCGTGACATTACGAGACAATCTACGTGTAATGCCTGTCATCCAAAGGTGATCAGAATGGCGTTCGCTGATTGGGCGCATTTTCTCGTGCGCCAAGTACCCCAGCAAATCAGGCGGATTTCCTCAGGGGTTTGTCTGCGGTGACGAAGGGAGCGAGCAGTAAGAACGCCTGATATTCTCAGGATGCCATTTCCCGGCACGGAAATGCCTTTTTTCGGCTTTGTGCCGAAGAAGGCACTCTCTGCCAAAATAGGTACATGTAGGCTATCCTAGAGGATCAAATATCGGCGGGAGGTCCGGGGGCGTCCCCCGAGAAAATTTTAGAAACTAAGAGTGTTTTAACGCCATTTCCTGGCATGGGAATACCTTTTTCGGCTCTGTGCCGGAAAAAATACTCTGCCGAAAGCCTGAGGCACCCTGGAGGCGAAATGTCGGCGGGGGTCCGGGGCCTCCCCCGGGAAAATTTTAGAAAATAAGAGTGCTCATAACGCTATTTCCCGGCATGAAATGTCTTTTTCGGCTCTGTGCCGAAGAAGGCACTCCCTGCCGAAAAAGGGCACTCTGGCCCGGAAGGGGGGGGGCTGCGCACCCCCTGCTCCCCCCTGGATCCGCCCCTGAGTGTGACAGGCCCTTAACAGCTTCATCTTCCAAGCGGTGAGATGGTGTTCCAAACATCCGAGGTTAACACTGTAAAAAATAGTCCTCCGTGGGTGAAACCTATGGGTACAGGGAAGTAACATGGGTACAGCAAACTCACTGCGAGGAAGACGNTCTTTAGCCCCCCCCCCCCCGTAGGTCTGATTACATCCATGAAAACCATGGTGTTTTGATTGGTTTCACATCTGCAAGACCTGATTGAGAAACAGTGGACAAACACAACATAATACAGTTGGGATGAATATGACTTTGAAGCCTTCTTTTCAGAAGTATTTTTTTTTTAATTCCGTTATTGTAATCCCGTTACCACGCACTGTCTTTAGAAGTGTTAATTTCTCTTAGATGCAGAAAGATTTGGTGAAGGTTAATATCTGAACTAAGAACTAACAACCTAAGCTGTATTATCATACTGTTATTTTAATCATACGTTCTGCGGGTATTGTGTAAGAATTTTTTTAAAGTTGGTGACTGTTTTTGCACTGTCTCTCTGATTAATTCCGTTACCGACAAAAGTGGGCAACACTACTCCTTAAGCTTGAATTGTAGACTGGGTTTGAACCTGTTCAAAAGTATTTTGGACTGATACCGGTATGCCCAGGATATGACCGATTTCGTATCCGTCGTATTTGCCAGATAAGGTAGGGAGCGAAAAATATGGCTAAATTTTGCTCTGATTTGTAATTCCGTTACCGGAGAATTGCCCAAGTATGACTATAGGAACGGCGAACCCATATTTCATTCGGCTTCAGTTATGCGTCGTAGTTGAGGTGTATGTGTGGGCGATGCATGCAAAGACTTCTGATTGGTTGTCTATTTGACTCTTTTATCTGTCGATGTTCTTCGCGATTTAACGAACAATTGTTGTTTTTTGGCGAATATTCTGTAAGTTTTAAAATGAAGGATTTTGATCTAGAAAATCACTGTTAAAAATATATCTGTAAATTTACAGCAGAATTTTCACTGCATATTTGATGTAAAATTCATTTCATTGCAAACTGCTGTTTTTTTTCACTGGAATTTAACAGCAAGATTACAGTTTCTCAGTTTAAAAGACAGCATTTGTTGTAGAATTTATACAATTTTGCTGTCAAAATACAGTAAACGGGTGGTGTCAAAATACAGAAAAAGTGTTGCGTTACTCTGCTGTAAACAAAGTGCTGTCAGCATTTTTAACAGTGAAGGCATACAGGTATGCCCGACGCTGAATATTTTTTTTAATGTAAAATATTAATGTTGCCTTAGTTAATATTTTTTGGTGACAGCAGTGGGGCTGAGCGCGATTAACGGCACATCTGCTGCGAGTGGAAAATGAGGCAAAGGGTGAAGGGAGAGCGTAGACGGTAGATTGGTTCCCGTCTTTGCCGCTCCACCCACTGGCGCTCCTGTTCCGCTATACAAAGACAGGTTCGGGCGCCATCTTGGATGCACGAATGACGTAGTTCTAGCTAGGTTATTTATAGAACATCAACAGGGAAACCCCCTACATGTTAAACATCGCGCCCAAACTAAAAATCTCAACAGTCATGAAAAATTCGGTAAAACTTTGCAGTTCTCGATAAAATAGAGATTGCTTTGGCGCCGGAATCAATTCAGCAGCAGCAAGGGGTACGCATTAGGGCCTATGGTGGGCCTACATTGAAGGTATAAAGCAGATTGAGGCGTTGAAGAAGGCATCGAGGAGGTAGTCGTGTGCATGCCTTCTGTTGTTGAGGAGAAAGTGACCCACCCACTCACCTCGCAATCTACAGCCCAACGGCAGCCTCCTGTTATCCCAGTGTCTTATCCGCGAAAGGTCAGTCCAAACACTCATGCTACATGCATACCGGTACTATCCTGGGGCTTATACACATGATACATGCTCTCAAACACGAAATACTCGATCCACGTGCGTTTTCTATATTTAGTAAACATATCAAAACATTTCGCAAATACCTGCGCGGAACGGATGCGCAACAAGGATGCGCAGTAGGTTCGGCCGGAATCCCGGCCCAAGATGGTGCCCCGGACCTGTCGTTGTATAGCTGAGCGCCATAAATGTGCAGCGGCAACGACGGGAACCAGTCTACGTAGACGGCGGGTGAAATGACTGTAGGCCTTGATTTGTAGGCCTTTACTTTGTAGAGTAACATCTACAAACTCCTCGTCGGGTGGTCAACACATCTCAAAATGGAGGCCATAATAAACGTCCTCCGCTGGGGTGATTTGGCAGCTCGTTGTTTCGGTGGAACTTGTTCAATCAGTAATGACGAAAAAGTCTCGTTATCATTCTCATTAAATTATGAATACTTCCCTAATGGTAGGGAAGGTTGAGATTGGAATATGTTGGGAATAGATATGATGTTGTTAAATATAATGTATCGCGACTTCATTGTTTACATTTAACGTTTGTAAACATGGATGTTTACATTATATTATTTTGGACTTTTGGGACATGCCAAAATTGAATAGTTCTGTATCAAGAGAATTTCTCGAGTGGCACGCCACCAACAAATTACTCATAAGACAAAGAAAAACTGAACATAAACAAACAAAATGTAAAAACACAATGATTTTCGTGGCCCGCGAAAATATCCGTGATACATTACATGTATCTTTAAGTCTAACTAACTCACCGTCAATTTTCTTCACCATTCACTAAAAAATATTTAATTTCACGTAGAATCGACGCACCATACATTACAGAGTTTTATCAAGAGTAAAATATAACCCACCTATCACAGAGCACTACGGCCAAGCAACCTTTTATTTGCGTCGCAGAACGCAGAGGGAATTTATTTTCGCCCACCGCCCGCGTGGTTCACCGTATCATTTTTTTGATTTGTACAAATTGAATCGTAAGAGAAGAACTTACGAAGTAAGAAAAACAAACAAGGTTTATATTCCAAGAAACTGCCGCTTTTTAGGCGTTTTTAAACATTATCTTATCACATCGACAAACGCCAAAGGTACATTTAACTTGTTTGAGACAAATTTGAAAAAGTTTAATGGGAAAGTCGTATTGTACGGCGAGGATCCTCTTCAAGTTCATGTATTTTCTAACAAACAGAAATGTGATATACGTATTGCAGAAAACAGGGCGCACAGGTGCTGCTATCGATCTCATGAGAATGTCGCTCAGTGGTGGAATGTGGTTTATGATGTGGTGTCATCGAATACGCCTGAGGGAATACACATAAAAATGACAAATGCTAGTTTGCTGACGGAAAGGATGTCAAACGATGTTCGATTCACTGATCAGGGGCACAGTTTTACTTGCGGGATGTTTTACTCTGATAATAGGGAAAAAAGGTGCTTTTTAAGAGTGTATCTGCGTGGGATGACACGACCTTATAAATACATGTTTAACGTTAAGATCAAGTGTGATTTTGCTCGTTGTTTCTGGAATCCAAACGCAAAAATGATAATGGTACCTGTACGGAAGCCAAAAATTAGAGATGGCTTGAAATTCATCGGTGTGTCGTTTCCCCGAGGTTGTAAATCAGCGCAATATCACCGAATAGTTGGCAATAAAGACGACATTTTCAGGAGAACTGGCAAACATTTTAGTCTGTACGACGTTGATATATTTGGACTTATTAAAGAGGCGGTCTCTTCACCAATTAAAGGGCGGCCAGTAGGCCTTTTGGGCAATATTTGGAAATGGGCTAATCTCTATTTCTAAATGGACGACGTGAGCCCAAGCGATAACCTCCGATGCAATGAACGTCCACTGGTTACGATGTTGGTCAGCAGCACGTCGGCAACCGACCTGCTGAGGTTGCGGCAATCACCTCCGGTCGACCGCAGGCATAGGAGCAGCAACACCGACGCCGTCGATCAGGTGTTAGGGCATTGTCGTTCACGGGATTGCGGCAAAAATCCCTACCGGCGATGGAAATCCATGCCGGCGGTGTGGTGATATCAAACCTGTTTGATTTTGTCGGAGACCGCAAGCTCGCCGTAGGCCTCGCTTCAGTTTGTCATTCAACCACACCAACAATTAAACTCGTCCCCAGTGGGTATA
>NMRB01000651.1:135468-169854 GCA_002633025.1 Notospermus geniculatus
ATCTTCTCGCCAGAGCCCTGTGGGCCTAACAGCCAGGAAGAATCATCTAGGCCTACACCGTAGCCCAACATGATCAAATCGTACGGCGAAATTTTGGCAATTTTGAACCAATCACACCACGTCTTGCGTGGTGTTGCGGCATGAGCGAAATGCCTTCATCACGTCAGCGACATGACGTCACGACGTCGAACGTCGTTGGATGTTTTTCGACTCTGTTGGTCATGACTACCACTGAGAGTACGCTGTACATTACACGTTTCCAGGGACTGCTGTTCGAAAAGACATGTCGCGGGATGGCTTCTAAAGATTGTGATCAGTTGTAAATTATTATTCATTCAATCATGGCAGTGTTTCGGTAGTGTATCCGCCCTAACTGGGCTGGCTGGACAGGCACATGGATAATCCCGATTGTCTGACGTCATAGGCCTACCTCGATCCACAACAGAGGAAAAAGTAGTGCGAAAGTATTTTTCGTCTAAAACAATGGAATTCTTGGGAATCTCGGATCACCCTCTCAGCAATTTCGTGTTTATTTCATATAATGAACATTGAGTTGACATTTTTTTCCTGCCAGGAACACTATCAAAATGTAAGTGATGATTCCTGTTCGTCGCACCGAGTTTGGATGTGTTTTTGTCGGTTGAAATGGCCATTTCTGCTGTTCATCGGCGCCAACAATGGAAAGTCCGGAACACACACGTGTGTTCCGGAAACATTTATCACCCTCCCGGATCGCCCGCTCAGTTGAACGGAACACCCTCTTCACAATTTCATGTATATTTTGCAAACTAGTTGATGGATTGAGATAAAAACAGCCAAAAACATTCTTTAGATGACAAGTAATGCATCAGGTTTGTCCTGCTCAAATCGGACAGTTCTTTTCGGCAAAAATTGGCACTTTAAGTACGACTTGCTCGGATCTCACGGAGCCTTGGTATATGATAAATGGTACTACACATTCCACAAGCTAAGCCGCTTTGCTGGTCGAAATGAGGTAATCCTTTCTTTCTTTTCTTGCGCAAGTAGAGTGACTTGAGCAGGCGGTTTTTCTGACAGATTGGGATAAACCCGTCAGGTAAAATTTGTATGCATGGGCAGCTGACAATTGAATCTCCATTGTAAGGGAAATTGATCTTGCATTTATTTGGTTCAATGAAGGCAAACACATTACAATACTGCTGCACCGGTTTAGGGGGCTCAGATCTTAGTAGTTCGAGAACACGATGTGGATTGGTGGAAATTCTCGCCTCACGTGGTTTCAGCGGCCCTCAAAGTCTTTAAATTCATGATCGGGTGGGTAGCCTTATTTCGCGTCAGCATGTCTCGTCCGGCTACGTGGTTGAAAGAGGGACACTCCCTCAACGGGAGGGACCTACTCCCCGTGATTCTACGGCTTCGGGATCCCGATCTTCAGTCCACTTCTGAAGATCAAATGGCCAGTTTTTCAAAGAAATACCTACTGTCGTCGTACTCTTCAGAGGATTTGGCAAGGGAGATAAAAGGGATCACAGGATATGATATGGAAGTAAGTGTCCGATAAAGTCTCGTCTTGCATTGGAAGATGGACATCGGAAATTTGCCTTATTTCATGGTCGATTTAAGCTTGGTGGTCATTTCAAGTTGTGTGACTACTGGGAGAGCCCCTGGTAAGTTATGGCGGCCAGGTATAACCGTCAAAAATTCATATGATTCTGAGGACTGAGTGAATTTCTAGGGTCGTTGTTTACTAGTATTCACATTACCGACGTCTTTACAGTTGCTAGTTTCGTGGGGGTATTGACGGTGGGATTTTCCACTATGTCCCCTGGTTTTGTTTTGGTTTTAATGCTGTTGTGTCCATTTACCCCTTGGCAGGTACTCTTGAGGATGGCGAATACCGACGATACGTTAGAGGGTAGACGTTTCGTGGCTCATTGCACGATATTGCAAGCGAACCTGTCGGGTGCTCCAGTATCTCAACCCTTAGCTAAACAGAGTGGAAAGGCTAGAGACAAGGAGGATGCCCCTCAGGCAGGAACTAGTAAAGAGCAGGCTTCAGAACCCTTGGAGAAGCCTAAAGCAGCCAAGAGGGTGAGTTCTGATCGTTAGCGGGTTGGGGAGTCAGATAAGGGTGTAGCGAGTCTTTAGGTGTTGTTAGCTCCGTTTATTTCGAGTATACAGGGGAAAGTGGTATCTATTCTCGGCAATATATTCGGCATGTAGCCTCGAGCTGTATCGGGTTTGTTTTGGTGTTGTGGTATGGAGGGGCTCGTAAGCAGGACTGAGCATAGTATAGAGGTTGGGCAGCGACAATTGTGACGTCACCGCCGCGACTAGATGCCGCCATGGGGGACGGCACGTCTAACGCATTCGTAGCTTCAGATGACGCCCAACATGGCGGACGTGCGAATTATGAGGTCAATGGTGACGTCACGTGGGGCTCCTCTATAGGAGACAGTCCATTTAGTAGACTCCTCTTTTGCGGGGATAGCTTTCATAAATTGCACATTCAGGAGGTTATTTGTTTTCCAGAAAGTTGAGTCTTCGGCACAAAACCCCGATGCTCCTCCGCAGGGAGACCGCCTTGCGTCACTGGAAGCTCAGGTTAAGAAACTGAGGAACGATAATGACAAGAGTTCGGTAGATTCGGCCCTGCAGCAGGTAAGGACGTTGGCATTAAGACAGACTACGGATAACGGCATCCTACTGGCCGCTTTGGAGAATTTATACGACAAGGCCACCATATGCGACCATGAAGATAAAGAACTATTTAAAATGGCCCTCAAAGTGTGTAGGGAGAACGATAAGTCTGGCAAACTTCACGGATTGGTGACGAAGGTTCTGGGTACGGACCACGCTAAGAAAACTCAGACCGCTGTGGAGACTTGGCGGAAAGTGTTAAAGAAAGATGCAAAGGCAGAAAAGGAAAGGAAGGCGGATCAGCCCCCCTTTCAAATGCCATGGTCTGGGGGAATGTGGCCTCCTTTTCCTGGCATGCCTCGTTTTCAGTCTAACAGGTTCAGGGGTGCCAGAGCTTGGCGCTTCTACTCGGGTATTCAGCCTAGATCGCCCGCTTATAGGGCATTCCAACCTCAGTGTTTTATCTGTGCTGCGTTTGATCATTTTATGAGGGAATGCCCACAAAACACGCAGCAAAAGCAAGTTTTGTCAAAACCCTCTGATAGGACGGACTCTCTTTAATTAGATTTTGGTATGGCTAGTTCATGTTGCGCAGGTGATGCCTGCAGCTAGGAATTGGTGGCGTTTTTTTTGTTACTTTCCGCCATAAATTAGCAGTTCAGGCTGTCGTTTTGGCCCCTTTTTGCGTTGAGTTTCTTATTTTATATTTTAAAGGTTTTATTTTATTGGTTTAATCGTTTCGCAGTGAGAGACGAGGGGGCTTGTTCAATTGTGTCTAGGGCTGACTTTTCACCATTTCTGCTCCCGGGGGACACTGATGCTCTTGGGGGTGGAGGTGGGGGAGGGCCGCCCCTCCATATCCATTTCGTTGTAGTATTTTCTAGGTAGTTTTAGTTCATATTTCGTTGTTACAGAAGGCATACGTGGTACCAGATTGGGAAAAGGATACAGCCTTTGACCCACGTAAAGCAATAGCTGAGACAAGAACTCCGAAATGGATTAATTGGAGGGGCGATCCTCTTCCCGCTCCACTCCCTCGGAAGTCCCTGGAATCAGATTGGTCACAGTTGGGCACGGATTGGGAGAAACTTTTGGACAATCTTCCCTTAAGAGACCACAAACACTTTGTTGCCGGTCAACTGCATGAGGAGTTGTCTAGTTGGGATTATGTGTTGGAACAGGTTGTGACGAAAGGTCGCAGGGGGTACGTACATGGTTGAAAGATAAAGTGGACATTTATGATTTCTTCCAGCCTTATAAGGGTTTGTTTAATAAGGTCTACGTTGAGGCGGACATTCCGCCGCCAGCGATTTTTCAGAACCATGCCAACTGTGAGGGGCATAAGGAAGAAATAGCCAGGCAGTTGGAAGAAGGTATTAGAAACGGCTCTTTGCAAGTTTTGGGCAGAGTTGGTGAGGTTCAACCTCCTCGTTTAGTGATGCCACTTTTGATGGGTTTGGGGGCTCGGAAGGCTAGACTCGGTCATGATGAAAGACCTTTAAACCTTTTTATGAGACACATTCCCTTCTGTCTGGAGGGTCCAGCCATGATTCCCAAGCTTTTAGAGGAGGGCGACTTTATGGCATCTTCAGACGAAAAGTCCGCTTATTTGGGAGTATTTGTGTCGGAGAGGTCTCGTACCTTTTTTGGCGTACAGTTTGGGGGTTGGTTTCTCCAATATAGGTGTCTTCCGTTTGGATGGTCAGAGAGTCCTTACGTGTATCAGACCATTGGAATGCAGGTTACATCCTTCCTCAGATCTAAAGGGGTAATCACATCTCAATACATTGATGACAGGTTCTTGGGACCTTGTTCAATCAGGAACATTACCCGCCTTCAAAGGACGGGGCTGTCCATCTATTTCAATACCCTCACCTTGTCAGTTCTAGGTTTCACGATCGAACTTCTGAAATCCTGTTGGTTCCCAGTAGTTTCTTTGGAGCATTTGGGTCTCATTGCACATTCAGATGTCAGATGTTTTGAGATACCGCAGAAAAAGAAGCAACGTTTTATTGACTTGAGAGAGTCAATCCTTGCCACTTCGTCAGTCGAGCTGAAAACTCTACAGAAATTTATGGGGAAATGCATCTCTTTCCAACTCTGCATCCCTGCCGCTAGACTCTACATTAGCGTTATGGCACAGTCGATTGGGGCGGCCCAGAAGTCCGGGGCTACCGTCATTGACATGAATGGAGAGCTGAGAGAGGAGGTGGCTTATTGGGGTTTTCTAGACAACCACTCGGACTGGTCTAAGTGGAGAGGGGAAAGACATACCGACCTGGATATTTCTACAGATGCTTCGGGTTACGCTTGGGGTGCCCAGTTAGACGACGGTGAAACAATTAACGATATGTGGCCAACTCAGGACTCAAGACCCATCCACTTGAAGGAAACGGACGCGTTATTGAAGACATTATCGGCTATTCCGGACAAAATTACAGATAGAAGACTGGACGTTAGGGTTGACAACCAAGTTTTAGTGAAAGCTTGGGAAAGACAAGTCGAACTTTTAAAATCGATATTTCAGTTGGTCGCCGGATTAAACTGCGACCTGAAACTGCTCTACGTGCCGTCGAAGGAAAACGCAGCTGACGGCCCTTCCCGCAGACTTACACTCATGGACTGTAAGCTCTCTCCCCGAGCCTGGTCTCTAGTGGAGCACTGGTTTGGCCCCCATACATTCGACTTAATGTCCCTGGATTCAAATGTAATGGTGACAGCTAAGGGAGTTCCCCTCCCTCATTTTACCCCATGGCCGCTTCCGAACTCTGGTGGTGTAAACGTTCTCTCGAAACGATTACTTTCAGGTGAAAACTACCATTGTTTCCCGCCCTTCTGTATGGTAGGGACCATTTTGTCATTCGTGGTTCATGAGAATCCTAGACCTCTCAAGGTAACTCTTATTGTGCCTGGGTTTTCTCCTGCTCCAACCTGGTGGCCCAAGCTCCTCGCAATAGCAGACATGAGATTATTGGGCAAGCAGGGTGATTCCCACGTGCTGCAAGCGCCGTCGAAAAGGGGGTACATTCCTTATGAGCTGAAATGCCCCATTTTCGCCGCCAGATTATGTTTAGATTAGTAGAGGTGGTATGCATGTGTAACAGTGGGTCCTTATTGCTCATCTTTTCAATTTTCCAGGTTCGGCCAACTCGGGGTCAGAACATAGATTTTTTCGGCTTACAGCTAAGGGTTAACACACTATTCGGGAAATTCAACGCATCTGCCGTTCAAGTTAGGAAAACCAAGTTTCAGGAAACTTTGGAGGAATTCCTTGGCCACCTAGGCAAAGATATGTTTGCTTGCACCCCCCAAGATGTGTGCCTATTCCTAGCCTGGTTAGACAAGTCGGGTAAAACAGTAGTTCATGATGTAAACTGTCACGGGATTGGCGATAAGAAACCGTCGTGTCTTTGTCCAAGAAGATTAGCCGTAGGCACTGTAGCTTCGAAAATTTCACAACTTAAGGCTATATTTAAGGACGTTTTTAGGAGGGCGGGTCTGCCTGATGCTTTTAACCCCATGGATACGGACACGGTATCCACGTATCTGAAGCAAGTAAAGGCCGAACAGAGTCAGGCTCATGTGTTGATAGCTCAGGCAAAGCCGCTTTTCTTATCCAAACTCCGTCTTATTTCGATGTACATTGATAGGCAAATGCAGAGGCAGGAGGATCCAGCCTCGTGTTTTATCCTGGCTAGGGACCAGGCCATCTTCAAACTCATGTTTTTTGGAGGCGACAGAGCACACGACATTGGTTTGATGCTAGTTCAGGAAATAAGGCGCCTTCCAGAGGACATCGGGTTTATGATTAGACATACATGGGGGAAAACTTGCAGGGTGGATAAGCCCAATGTCTTCTCCGTATTTAGGTGCCCCGATGTTTTGGTATGCCCAGTGGCAGGAGTGGAACGGTATCTCGAGGAGGCCCAAAAGAGGGGAATCGATTTGAGCAGAGGTTATTTATTTCGTCCGGTATTGCGAGGTTCCGAAGTACGCGTAGGCCCTCTACCTTATCAGGCAGTCTACCATCGTCTGAAGTTTTATCTTCGGGAGTTGGAAATTGATGACGGGGAGACCCCACACAGTCTTAGGGGTGGATCGGCCATTACTTTGCATGCACTAGGCTCCCTAGTATTCCTACGGGCCTTTTGGAACATGTAGGATGGGCCTCGGAGCAATCTGCTAAACACTATGCAAGGTCAGATTCGACTACTCAGGCGGTTCGTATGTCGAGAACCTTGAGTTCCGTCGCGTGCAACCCACAAGCTTCGGAATACCTAGAGTCTTCTTTTCATGATAGCTGGGAGTTGCAGAAACTATAACGAGTATGGTGTCTTGTATGCATTATCCGGATGGGCATGTCTGCTTGTAACATGTCTTTATAATGATTTTGTTTCTTATTGTAGGCCTGCTTCTCGGGAGTAAGGGGCTACATTTGGGAAGAGTAAAGGCAACAAGTAGTGAGGTGATTTATTATGATGGCGAGGTATTGTGTAGTATAGAGTGTTTGATGGCCTTCGTTAAATCTCTCATCTTAGGACTACAACTGTTCGATTTATTATACGAAGTCAGACTTTGATTTCGACACGGTCCGTGTATAGTACGAGGGTTGAACTTTACTACATGCAGCTTCACAAAGGTTTCAATTTGCTTTATGGTCAAGAAAATTAGTTTCAATGGGCCCCTTAGTGGGATAGTGGCTGAAACAATTTCGGTCATGTGTGGTAGAATGGAGTTTGTAGGCGAAGTTTCATTTGTTCCCACCATTGTATTTGTAGAACATGGACCAGTCGTGATTGTATATAATGTGAGGAAGAATAATTAACTGTGTTTCAGCATACGAATTCGTTTGTGTGTCTTCTTTCCCCCTCTTTTTTTTAAAGCCCCAGTAATTTGTAAACTATCCCGAGTTTGTTTTCTTTTTCGAAGGGATGCTCCCTATTTTATTGCTGAGAGTTGGGTAAGAGTTGGGTGTTTGAGATGGGCAGCAATATTCATAGGGAGCATCGGTAGTTGGCCGCATGCACCCGGTCAGAACACGAGCCGGGCGTCGAGGTACAGAAGAACAGTTATCTCCCAGATCTTATTACGGCACAAGGCGTGCACATGAGGACGCACCACGTGGGATACTATGTTATCCAACGTGGTGTGACGTCATGGGCGCGGGGCGGAACCAATCCTCAGTTAGTTTTGGAACCTCGAGGCGGGGCAGGATGGATGGCCAGGGGGCTGGAGTGCGGTTCGTGGGCAGTGTGGGCAGGCCTCTCCTATATGGGGTCACGGGACTGGGCAATCGTGACGCACCCACCCGCCCTCCCCATTATCCGAGTAGGGCAAACGCGTTGTCATGGGCACGTCGAGTGCTAGAAGAACAGTCATCTCCCAGATCTTATTACGGCACAAGGCGTGCACATGAGGACGCACCACGTGGGATACTATGTGAGTCTTTAATTGGTATTTTAGATCCATTAAGTTGAAAGTTCGTGTCAGCTCGGCAGGTACCCGTCGCCTTAAAGATCACAATGGCACGTTTTTGTGCATTATAGGTAAGTTTCCACGTGTCAGCATACTTTGAGGTAAGTTTAAAATGGTACAAATGATGAGTGAAACTGACCTTTGGTACAGAAACAATCTAGAAAGTGTATCCCTGGCTTCAATACAAGCGACGAATCCCCGTGCCTAAATTCTGCAAGGTTCTCACGAGCGCGTCCTTCTTCGTTGAAAACCAAAAACGGAAGACCCTTTCCTGCGTCAGGGTCCCAGCTTTTTTACCCCCGGGAAACCAAACTGCCAAAAAACCCCAACCACTGTTTGACAGTCAGTCTATATTATAAGAGAGAACGGTCATTTTTTGTCTCATTTCTTCTGGAAATCGACCACGTATACCGTGTGATCTATGTGCAAAAAACGGCAAAAAGAGGTCTTCCTGCCCCCCGTAGAGAGGCTTCTGCCCCCCGGACTAAAAAGTTAAAAAATCCGATATCATAGTGCTTTCGTTGCCTATCGGCGGTTAAGCTAACGGGAAAATGCGTTATATCTAATTGCCGAGAGGCGCCGGTAGCACTATATCGGACTTTTTGTGCGGCCGGCCCTGGCGCCATATTCATAAAACTACTTAAGTCTAAGTGTGACACCTATCCTTTGTTCAACACAAAAGATAAGTATCATACATTGACTGAAGTATGTTTATGAATATGGTCGCTGGCCTTTAGGCATTCTCGCCACTAAAATCATCACACTTATTTACCATTTACACCGATCGAACTCAGCCTAGGGGTGCTTTTAAAGTCGACTGACCCAACGCTGTCGACTTATTTGGCTTATGTCCAACGAAGAACCTGAAATTATGAAACTTTTAACCCAACACATTGTTGAAAGTTTCATCAGTCGAGGAGATATTCCAAGGCCTTGCCACCAACCAAGCTAAATCCATCACTTTCACTGTGAATGTATTGCTTACCAATCCATCATAAATCATGAATCGCATCGGCACCCTACTCTGTATATTATGTGTAGTCTTATCCTCATATTCCTATTTTTATTTTTTTTAATTCTCTATTGATTTTGTTAAACTTGCCCTCACGGGCCCTCTGTAAATTTAGAAATAAATTGTAGGTCTATACAGACATTGGGTATGCAGGGCTGGACTGAATTTGCCTTTTGAGTTTAATCATTGTATACCACTGTGTATTAAAACAATACTTGACTCTGTTCTAGTTTGATTGGAACTGAATTCCAACATGGTTGTATAGGGAGAAAAAGTTGACTTTGATGAGAATTTTTTTTGCTAAAAATGTAAAAGTTATTTTGCTCTAAGGAAGCTTTATTTATGGGCCAATTTTATTCAGACTTGGTCAAATTAATGATAATGCTTGTCTGCACAAGAATATATGAGCAATTAAGGAGGTGGAAATAATCCGCACAGCAAAAAATGGGATTTTTGTTAACACTCTTCATGCAGAGTCTATGAAGTTATAAAATGTAAGAATATAGGTCTACTCATATTGTAGCAAATGGCTCAATTTTGTTGAAAGCATTGTTAAATTGAAGACAATGATTTTGTGAACATGAATATATGTGGGGAATGCAATATAGATGTTCACTTGGTGGAGAAAAAATTTATTTGTCAGCCCTCCTTTTTCCTTTTCCCACATCCTGAATTTTGCACTACTGGTGGTTCCTTAAACTGAGTCAAGTGACATGGTTACTTATAAAATAAATTAAATGTATATCATGACTTTACCTCAGCAATAAGCCTGACTTTATGGTTCAAATGGCCATAAATTACCTTTCTTCCACTAGAATGCTCCGATCATGTTAACATGGCGCTGTGGAACAACCAAGCATGCAATCCAATTCCAAATTCCCTTTCGTAACATGCGGGGAATCCCATTTTAGTGCACGTTTATTTTCGGGGCTGCAGGGTAGATTGTATTAATTTGGTTTTTGAAATGTAAAATATGGAAAGAAGTGAATTTTTATGTTGTTAATTTGCTTTTTTCCCTATTCTTCAAACCTATTTCGACCATTTCGATCATTTCAGCCATTTCATTCCGGGTTTTATAAGTAACTGGTGGGTACTTATAAAACCTGGAATGAAATTGCCGAAATGATCGAAACGGCCGAAATGCAACCCCAAAGTAAACGTGCACTGAAATGAGAATTCCCCGCTAGTTACGTGCTGGAAACAACCGCCCCTTCCTCACGTGTTCAGCTTCAGACAGGTCGATGCCCCACTGTGGTGGAAATAACCACGCACCCATCCTCATGTGTTCATAAATTTCTAACCCTGCCAATTGAGTTTGTTTTCCTGTTTGAGTATGAGTCACCGGTATACCCCCGTATAAAAAAAGTCATGATGTACATTTGAAAAACTCCTGTCAAAACGAAATGTAACTGGCTGAGTTAAAGGGAGAGACATGCGAAAAATATTGCCCGGCGGGCACAAGTTGTCTTTGTTTTGATTAGCGCACAGCGCCGTCTGTTAATACGCGGTTACACTACGCTACATCACAGGCCGCTAGAGAGCTATCAGTGAGTTTAGAACACGTATCTAACAAAACGTATCTAAAAAACACAACACGTATCTAAAAACACACCACGAGCTCACAAATTCGTGAGCTCGGGGTGTGTTAGCGTTTTTTGATTAGATACGTGTTTTAAACTCACTAATAGCTCTCTAGGGGCCTGTGATATAGCGTAGTGTCACTGCCTATTAACAGACGGCGCTGTGCGCTAATCAAAACAAAGACAACTTGTGCCCGCCGGGCAGCGAAATTTTTTTTTCCCCAACTGATATATCCATTACGACTAACTTTTTTTCCCAACCTATATAGCAAAAGCTAATCCTAATCCTAATTTTAATCCTAATCCTCATACTACTCCCAACACTAACCCTAACCCTAACCCTTACACTAACCAAACCATTAACCCACCATTCACTTCGTAAATTTAATTTCGTAATGGATATACTGGTTGGGAATCTATACTGGTTGGGAAAAAAAATTGCCGCCGGGCAATATTTTTTGCATGTCTCCCTTTAAAATGAAACAGCCAAATGCCAACAATTTTCCTAATGGTTCTCTTGCCGTGTCCTGATTTCATTATACAAAATGATGGTATCATGGCTATTGTTGCCTGGTTGCATGTCGTGATGTAGGCCCATGCCAAACATGCGCTACCGGAACATCTACTGCAGACATAAAGCACTCAGTTTACACTTAGGTGGCCTACGATTTTTTAAGTAAAGTCATTTCATCCATTTCGATGATTTCGGCCGTTTCGATCATTTCGATCATTTCATTTCGGGTTTTATTAGTAACCAAGTGACATTTGCTCCACGAATTACTCTCTTCTTTACACTTCATCAAATGGAACAGAGTGCTGCTGAAATCACTGCTATTCAAAGATTTTTACACTATTTCATCACATTTTTAAGGTCACACTCACACTGTCCCACAAAACCTCCCCTCTCCCACACCACCATTGCACCTCAAAGACAGTGGGCCCATATAGCATGATTGACAGCACCAGCACAGCCAATCAGGAAACACTTGGTTCATTCATACCAATTGTATTATAACAGCGGAGGGGGTATACTCATTGTGAGGAATAGCACAGATGAGTGAATGCTTACCAAAAAAATGTTGTAAACTCTTTATTTGTTGGCGGATTTTCTTCGTTGTCATGGTTGTTGAAGTATTCTGCTGGTGAGAGCATTTGAAATAAACTGATACTGTTTGAATTTGAAACATATTGCAAGAAAAGTGACTTTGACACTTCAGCCAGGCCCTTAATTAGGGCTAATTAGGGTCCTTATGTCACTGTTTTCACACCTATGGTCTTAACTGCTACCCCAGCGGCCCTTTGATCTTTGGGGTAAAACAGTCAAATTCAGTAAAGGGAGCAATTACAGCATGCATTGAAAATACATGTAATGAACTGATTGGATTGGCAGTGTTTACAAACCTAGGAAATGATATGTTTCCAGATTCTACCTGCTAAAGGAGATTAGAAATGAAGGTGTGACTGACGAATACACAGACGGACAGACAGACACCACGACCAAAATCAACATGCTTCCTGATCACGAAGATCAGGAACCATAACAAGCCCACTCGGCTAGTGACCGCATCGTTTTCATTCTTTTTAAAATTTCGTATTTGCAGGAATTCCCATCGATTTAAAATCTTTTTGTCAGATCAAATGGATAGCTTTATTTGAAAACACTTCAATCTGTTTAGACAATACAACATTTCCAAAACACAATGTATTTTTTAATCGACGAACAGTTCAATATCCAATAAACTATAATACGCGCTTCAGTGTAGCTGTTCGCTTTGTCGTTGGTTGAGTGAATCTCCATAATTTTTCTGTCAGTCGCTGGAACATGTTATAAAGCCAGAACTTGCCTTTCGGTTAAAAGTAAATAAAGGCTAGCATTGATTCCTGTGAACTGGATCGGGGATCATGAAAGACTGATACGGACTCTCATCTTGGCCCAAAAGGCTTTTACACCACCACTGTTCCTCCCGGTACGCCCCTTACCCAGGACGCCNTGCCGGTAATCAAATCATTTGGTATGATGAACAAATGAAATATATATGGCAGAGCTTACATTGGTAAACGATTATAGTCCAAAAGGGATGTCTTTTTAGATGTTGCTCGTGTGTTTTTGGAGGTTTCATGTTCGACCACTAGAATCGATAACAACATAAAGACAACCACTTCAAAACACAGGATCGGCCATGTTAGTAAAATCGAACCGATTGCTGGGACCAATCTCGTACCCAGATCTACCTCATCTGAGGATATCTCTGGCAAGGGCTACGACTTGTCCAGAATTTCTGGACAACCGCTGGCAGCGTGCCGAAATGTTTTTTTCACACAATATTTCGTTCTTCGATGACTGAAATATATCATATATGCCTAAAAAACCATATAATACCCCCAAAACAAGAAGTTGTTTGAGTATTAGAGCAATTTCAAACGAATAGTTTAGTTGGGAACATCATCATGCCGCGGGTGCCAGCCTCAGTGTGATTAGCCTCAAAATTAGTATATCGCGCATGCGCAGTATTCCTGAAGTCGTCAGCCCTTTCCATTGGCCATTCGTTTACTTCCACGAGCTAGCTCGGAACAGACGCTACACCGTTCGTTTACAGCGGAACTGCGTCATCGGGGCTTCCTCGGACCAGGCGCGATTAGCCCTACCCGCCGAGGTGCATGGGCTTCTCGTGCAACCTTCCCATGATGCATTGTTTCAAAATGGCGGCAACGTTAGGGAAAGTATTCGCCACTTCCACGTCTGTGGCCGCCATGATGGTCCCCGAGGAAGGCCCGAGACCGTTCGATTACTGGCTGTTGTGCGCACGCTCAGCTTGTTCCTTCCGGGGCGTGCCCGACGAAGTAATCGAAGACGCTACCAATGGTGTTGTAGGAACGTAAAGCCACTGGGGACGAGTTTGTGCTGGGACTCGTAACTAGGTCATAGTCAAAATATTTTTTCCGGATCGTCTACTGTTAGGTCAAACTCCTCCGCAGTGCCGTAATGCTTCATTCCTCTCGTCAGCAAGCAACTTTCATCGAGTGAAAGCAGACGTGTGTTATTCTCGACGATATGTTGCTTTCGACGAAAACTTCCTTGCTTTGCAGTTGGCACAGTTGACAAGCATCGAGGTGGGCGAAAGTGCCTCTCCGGGTTCCAAATCCTTTTTTCCTAAACCTTTAACAAATACATATACTCTGTAAATACATGTATGTACGTGGACTTAACAGTATTTTTGGTAAAAAAGACAGGAAAAGGGGGAAAACACATCCAAGCTAAGAGTCGGCCTCGGGACCAGACGATTACTTTGCAAACGCTCCGGCCGATTGAGCTCTCAAGGCAGCCGGCAGCTCTAATGTCGGTCCTTACCTTAACCTTTTCTTTTCTAGCCCTGACGTTAACTTATATAACCCTGCCCCTATCCATGAACCTTACCCCGACGACAACCAACGCTACGCGGTGAACAACAGTTGAAAATGCATTTCTAATGCTAAATAAGTGTTCCTCTAGCGGCCATAATAGTTAATAAAAAATGTCCAATGTGGGCCTACGTGCTGAAATGTTCAGGAAAAACGTCCACCTCCAGGCTACGGAAGTGGTGAAGTTCATGCCCACTGCACCGTTGGCTCATTCGCGCACGGTGATTGATACAACGTTTCAGCAGTGGTCGAGATGTGCTGTCCATAAATAAAAAACAGGGACTATGATTTTGATATTTAAAGTAGGCCTATCATCCAGTCAAAGTGGACAAAATAGCGAAAACTACCACCTGCTCATCATCCTGTTTTATTTTCCCTTTATTTCTTTACGACATGTACACGACTGTATTGTTGTTTTTGTCACTATTGAAATGCGACATTCTGCCAATCCATGAATCTAAGTCACTGTCCTTGTCACCACATCCTGAGAATCTCAGGTCATTTACGGTCGTACCCTCCTTCAATGCCCTGAGGACATGCACCCCGTTTCGGTGGGGAAGAGGGCCATTCCCTCGTGTGTACTCGCCAATTGGTAATTCACAAATAAACCATGCAAAGCAGTGGGGAAATGCCACTTGATGTAATAGACAAATATCGCGCCTAGTGCTACAACGTCTGCACATAGATCTGGTGTTACGAGTTACCGGATACCAGGCTCATAGCATTGTATCTCATTCCATAATTTATGAACGCTGTCGAATAACAGCTGCCCCAAACACATGAACTGGATCATACCTTCGTGTTCTGATCCAATTGGTACGTCCTCGTTATCTAGATAATCCGTGAGAATCATGTTGACGCGAAGTTAATTCAGGAACAATCAGAAACTCAGCGAGTTTGTCAGCGAATCGAGAAATTTTCACATCTGCCATTTTGGGATATGACCAAGACGGGATAGAAACTTCACTGTGATTGACTCTATTCGGCGGAGTTCAGTACTCCGCTACTTCCCCAACGAAATGGCATGGATCGCGAGTTGGGGAGCCGGTTGTGAAGACCCTGGGTGCGAGGATGTTGTCACCATTGCTATTCACCATCCTGCTAGCAGCAGCATTAAACAATTTCATGAAGACACCTGAAATTCAATGCACATTTTAATTTCAACCAGAAGATGTTTCTTCCCCTCGGTGCTGTCAAAGAGTTACATTGACATCAAACATTCTGGTAGTCTGTCTATAGTCTTTAACAAGTTACTTCGGCCGAATGGGTCAATGTCGTCCTGGGTATACCTTATGTTTACCCAGGATGATCCTGGGTAATGCTTTTCTTTATACCCAGGACGGCCCTGCGTAAACATAAGGATCCTTAACTTTACCCAGATTGGAGTTCCCGAGCGGTGTAGTGAGGTTGATATTCAGCGTAAATCATGAAATGAAGGGTGGCCTCGAACTAGGCCTATAGCTCCTAAGTCCTTGAGAATTTACTATCGGTCCCTTTTGAAAAGTTGTAGGAATTGGTCTTGTCTTCCTATTGCAAACCCCGGAGGAGGTATAGCGGTAATTTTCAGCCCTTTTTAGCAATGATCGTACTGCATGTTCTCTGCCGGAAGAGACGCACGTACCAAATTCCATCCTCGGAGCGATCAGCACGATTCGGCGGGAACTCCCAAGCTGGGTAAAGTTAAGGATCCTTATGTTTACCCAGGATGATCCTGGGTAAAGAAAATGATTACCCAGGATAATCCTGGGTAAACATAAGGTATACCCAGGACGACATTGACCCATTCAGCGTTACTTCGGGAGTGCAGCCACCAACGTAGGTCATTATGTCACTCATCGAAAAATACTGGAGGCGGAATTTCACGACACCAGAGCTGTCTAAATCGTTTGAAAAATACCAAACTTTAAAAACTAAAAGGCTTTAAGCTGCACACATGTCTGTATAAGTCAACGCGTGATGATGACAGGAGAAGACCGTTCGTCAGCATTATTTAGACTGCTGGTCTATGACATGTATGATGCTGTAATTGATGGTTCATTAGGAGTTGTACCCACCAAGTCTGACATATTTTGTGGCATTCACTGTCTTTTTGTTAAAAGGTGTTTGAAGTACGATACATACCATGATGACACGGGTGAACAGATGTGCAAGATGTTGAGCGATGATCATTTCTTGTGCAACTCTAGCATTTCGAGTGCTGAGCAATTTTGGAGCAAGCAGGTAGGTTTTGGCACATTTCCTCCCAAAATTGTTCTAATGAGGGGGGATCGAACAGCCAAACATGTTTCGGAACATAAGCCTCAAACATTACATTTACCTGTTGAAGCATTTTCAATCGACTGCCCAGAAATATTCTGCGAATTGTAACACTGGGCTTATCACGCTGGTAAGGGAGTATCTTATGATACAGTATATCCAAAGAACGAGAAAGCACAAAAATTGACACACAAAATGATAAATATCAAGAAGTCAACTTCCAGAATATTGCGAATTTTTGACCCCAACCGGGGTCTTCCTCAGGCACTTTTCAGTTGGAGAGACCAGAAAGGACTTCCCTGGTCTCTCCAACTGTAAAGTGCCTGAGGAAGGCCCCGGTTGGGGTCGAAAATTCGCAAGATTATGATATAGTATAATGTAGAAATGTCCCTCTGAATGTACACTATGTACGTCTGGACGGCACATCTCAATGCGGTAGAAGTGTGTTTTAGTTGACTGACCCACCGCTGCTCGACTCGTCATTTAGCCGGGTGCAGTGGAGTTTTTTCTTTGGTCATTGGGGTGGTCCAGTCTTCATTGTGTCGTCTATTCTTCATACGAAGAAACGATACTGTAAGCTTACTGTGTTGTAATGGGAGACTTAACTGCCGTAAGAGGGCGCCTGTTAGCGGTCCAAGGACGGTATGAAATTTGACGTCACAGACGTAAGCCATGCCCTCACGTCATTATTGATGACGTTTCTGGCGTGCACTCGGACGTATAGTCCGGCAACATCTTAGCGCGACCCAGTGGAATGCGGATGTCATGTAACATGACAGAGCTTTGCGGTTTTTAATCATGCCTGTTGAGCATTTGTGGTCGTTCCCCGATTGTTCGCACTGTGCACCGGTTATTAAAGAGCCGCGTGTGATTAATGGTACGTAGAAAATCCAACTATCAATTTCCTAACTTCCGCATTCCATTGGGTCGCGCTTAGATGTTGCCGGACTATACACTTCTTCTCTGTGACGTAAAATTTCCTGACGTTCTGGGACCACTAACTGGTGGCGGCCTCTAACGGCAGGATAGTCTCCCATTATATGGCCACTATTAAGTGCTTTGTGCTTTTTGTATATCTGAGTTTGGGATAAGAGGTGGGGACAAATATAGAACTGTCAGAAACCAGAGGCGACATCGAGGAGGAATCGGATGTGTCACCACGAGAGTGAGAATTATTTATCCCCCATTCTGAACTACCAACATTATCCAACACAGGATGTCAAATCATTTTGAGTACTAGTTAATCCAAAGTGAGATGACATCATGTGGTCACGTGATGTCCAAGTTCCGTCTCACTCTTGAAAAAATAGAAACTTTCAAATCTTGAAAAATAGAATTTTTGACATCTGCGACCTAGACAGGAAATCAGTTTGTTCACAAATACCACTAACTCCTTCTCACGATCATCGACAGTTTATGTCATCGATTAATTTTGGCTGATGATATGATAAAATACTTTGGTGTGTTCAGCTATATTATCTGTACTGATTTTTCATCATTCACCATGAGCGTCACAGTTTTAGTTTACCACAGAGACTTATCACAGAGGTGAGCACAATGTCCCTGGACATTTCATTTTGACAACCTGCCAAGATCGTGCGATAATAGTGTGCGAAGTATCTTACTTCCTATCACATGCATATCATCCTCCCACAGCACGGCTTTGGTCTCGTTCCTCTTCATACACTCCACACAAAGCCCTGCTGAAATAGAGCCTCCCAGGCAAGCATGAGACGGTCACAAAACCATTGCCCAATCAGAATGCAGCATTTTTAGGGTGTGAATACTAAATAATTATGACTCATAATAACAATCAAAAATAATAAGAATTTTTCCTAGACATAGGAAGAACCTCTGTAATAAACTTAAAGGAGTTAGACGCCGAAGTTGTAAACAAGCTGGTTTGTTTACAAATATGGTCGGCAAACTAGTTTTATTCCTTCGTGCAGGTGGCAGCACCCGTGATCGTTAGACTGGTTCCCGGTCCGATGCAACTCACTCACGATATTCACGTCAGTACATATCACCGACAATAGGTGGCAGCACCGCAGGCGTCCGTGGATAGAGAACCAGTGAGTGAGTGTTTACAACTTCGGTGTCTAACTCCTTTAAGTCAATTTTGGAAAGATGTAAGTGATTTGTAAAGCACAAAATTTTAAGGTCAAACGGGGCGAAACCACGAAATTCGTACTTCTCCAAGTTATCCTGCCAATACAGGGAGTACAACTGGCATATGGAACAGCCGCACCAGATTCACTGGCTGTTCTGTTTCAGCAGGGGTTTGTGTGAGCGGATGAAGAGGAGCGAGGTAAAAACCCCTGCTGTGGGCGGATGCATGCATATAGACATTGTTCAGTAGATAAGATATATTGAAACTAGATGTTCAATTATCTTTTAATGCATTCATAGAGTATATACAGGTTTAGCTCTTCTAGGAAGATAAAAAATCGCCCAGAACCACCAAAATTGCTGTTATACCAGTACAGCATATACTATCATGTGATGCTTGACGCCGTCATTATTTACATGTACTTAGGCCTGAATTTGTTACACAGCAATGTCTATGTAATCTACTACAATTCGACAAAAAGTAAATATTTTTCTATAAAGCCGATGACAAGCGTGAACGTAGCAGCTAGAGTTGTTGGAGAATATTATCGCTATATTTTGATGAATACCTGACGTAAATTTTCTGTCAACAGTAGACACGAGTTGTTGCTGTTCGACAGCAGTGGGCGTTATCAGCGGAGATGTATAACATCAGCAAATGTATCCAGTGATCACTCTTTGAAATACTATTCGTTTGCTAAATACATCGTTACATGTGCAGTAAAAATCTCTCCAAAACATCACATTCACCATGTAGATTATTCTCTTTACAAAATGGTCGACAGGGGATTTTTTGTCGTGGTTGAACCAATACGAAAAATCTTTTCTTACTGTCTAAAAATTAGGAGTAGGATAAGGAATAGTGATTATCGTCTCCAGATATACGACAGCTCAAAATGGGATGTCAATGGAGATTTTCTTATCGTTTGTCCTCAACCTGGCCATCCAAACCGTATTTGTCTCATGAGATTCTTACATTCGCGAGAATTTACGGAACACTACCTCACCGTAATTGGTGATTTGTCTTTTTTATTTAACATCTTCGTCCTCGACTCAAATACTCTGGTAATTGATCATTCCATATACCTTCTGGTCAGACAAAAAAGATCACCAGCCAAGGTGGATTCGCTCTCCTTCCAAGTGGAAATAGATGAAAAGGTTGATTATCATCACCAGCTGTTTATTGACAAGCGTAGAAACCTGAACATTTGGCCTAAGTTGTCTGATCAACCTATTCTGAAGATATATCCAGAATGTCATGATCACTGTTCAGCAATTCAAAGTTGCATTTCCAAAAAGAAGTAGTAAACAGTTAGCTTTGTATTTGTGCACATCTATGCCAAATACTAGAGTGCGTATTAAAACGTTATTATCTTTTGATTCAGTTGTGCCAGGGGAGCAACTCTGATGTGTTTATTGTCGTTTGCTTGATTTTCGAATAGGAGCAATGCTGAATCTGTCAATATGTGAAATATAAGGACATGACTGAGGTAGTGCATGGAAGTGGATGAGGAAGTGTATGACGGTCGGTAAACAGGCCGTCATTCAAGTCAGAATTTACGCCACACCAGCAGCGACTTAAAGGGACTCTAGAGGGAACTCACGGATACTACGGATATTCGTCAGTTCAACATCTCAATCATAGGTGGCAGGTCGCAATAATAGTTTATACATTTGTCGATAGATGGATCGAATATGAAAGTATAAGTACGCATGCGCAGGTACAAGGCAGAATCGCGGGAAATTCTATAAATAGTGCTGGGAACACATGATCACGTCAGCCAAGGAATTCCTAGCGTTAAAAATAGACACAAGTTATGAGGCGCTCAGAAAAGGCCAATCACAGCGAATCTCTTAACATTACATAATATCAATTGGGAAGTGTGCCAGTGCTGGCGATTTAGCGATGTTTATAATAAGGAATTAAACCTGGTCATTGCATGGTTGAATGGCAAGGTACATGTAATTGGACCTTTGTGGTGTTTTTTATGTGTGTCTGAACGGAGGGTAGGCTATTCATGTCTACCATGTATACTGAGCATAACTTGTGTGATGTTGAATCTCCTTTGTACGGTGTTCGGTCTGCATGGACTGGGCATGGTTCGGTGCAAATGATGCCGTTCTATGGTGTTGCCCAAATTGCCGCCAATGAACACCCCTCCGAAACCTATGCCCCAGAATTCAGCCCTTCCAGAAAACAAAGTGTCCATGAGAAAACAAAGCTTTATCATCAAGTTTCCCCCGATAACTCGGTTAATGAAGTGTACAGTGCAGTGCTTCTGATTCGACGGGCGCTAGGCCTACACATCTTAAATTGCACAAATCTGACCAAGATTTTTATATTTCAAATTAGTCCATTTCTCTCGAACCCCTGACTACATTCCTGTATAATCTATTTGGCGAGTTTCATAAATGTTAGACTTCCCTATGCTCGAAGCATTGAGAAAAGTCAACTTCAGCTTTCCTTTAACTCAAGTCCGACCCCAACATAATGCCCCAACTGTGCAAACCACTCTGTACAATAAACCTCTGAGTATTCTGAGGTACATGTAATAGGATAATTATTCTAAATCTAATAGGAGCTGTCAGCGAGTTGACCACTAGGTGTCGCTAGGGCCCAATTCAATGCATCTAGCGGACCCAGTCATTATCGATCGAGCAGCGATCATAATAGATTTCCTGTACATTTGGTCCGCTAAGAGTGTGCTGCCATCTGTTAGCAATATGCGCGGCTGACTGCTCCTATTGCATAATAGTAGTTTGTTCCGCCAGATCGTGGAGCTTTTCCATGAGGTGTGTCTATTTTTAACGCTCGGAATTCCATGGCTGACGTGACACCATCATGGGTTCCCCAGAGCTATTTATAGAATTTCCCGCGATTCTGCCCTGGACGTGCTTGACCAGTGGCGCCAGCTGGTTGAAGCTAAATGGTACTCATAGTAGCCTAATAGCCGGTTCCCTCTAGAGTCCCTTTAAAGATGCGTTGGGTAGTAGATTTATGTAGGCCTAAATAGTTATAAACTAGCAGGACGACCTTTACTTTTATGAAATTTCAAATTCATACCATTTCTATTAGCCAGATATGAATTTCTCTAGAATCTGTGTCAGTCTAGTTTTCGAAATATTTGCACGCTAACATAACCCTGATCATCTTATCGTTTGGTTTCTTAAACGCCCTATTGACATATATCTAACGTAAACCTACTAAATCATTCGTTACTCGTTACTCTATGGGCGGTTATTACCGCAAATAATAAGACAAGAGAAAGACATCTGTAACTGAGCAAAAAAAGACAGTTACTTCAAGCAATTAAATTGTAAGTGCATGAAAAGGACACTAAGTGACAACAACTAAGTTTAAATCTGATGAAGTATTTTTGTATACTTGAAAAGGACACCAGATGGCGACAACTAAGTTTAACTCGTGAAATATTTTTGTGTACTTGAAAAGGACACCAGGTGGCGACAGCTAAGTTTATGTCATGAAATATTTTTGTATATTTGAAAAGGACACCAGGTGGCGACAACTAAGTTTATGTTGTGAAATGTTTTTGTATACTTGTCCTTTTCATGCACTTACAATTTAATTGCTTGAAGTAACTGTCTTTTTTGCTCAGTTACAGATGTCTTTTCCTTGTCTTATCATTTGCGGTAATAACCGCCCATATTACTCCATAAGTGTAATAACTTCAAGTGTGTCTCGCCAATAAGGGATACCCACATTCATACCGACACAAATCAATATTGGAAACTTCCGATTCATTTTATTGGCGAGACACACTTGAAGTTATGACACTTATTGAGTAACGAGTAAAGAATGATTTAGTATGTTTACGTTAGAGATCTGTCAATAGGGCGTTTAAGAAATCAAACGATAATGCAATATATGATCTGGTGAATTCGCAGTATGAAAAACAACGTTGTCGTAAAAGTTAACGTTTACCGATTGATTTCTTGAACTCTCTAGGCCTATTAGGCAGAACTACACACGTGGATGTCCCTCGTAATATGCCACGAAAAAATTAGCATATTTACATTCTTGAAGTCGTTCACAGTACGGTTTTTAGCCCAATGATTTTAACGGACAAAATCCTTGGTATCTTGCTTACTACTAAACATACATTCATGAAACAAACAGCAAAATGCAGTTCTATCCAAACGCTGTACAAAGCTGGAAAAGAATGATAATTTACTTTTGTGGTGCACATAGGACTTTAACAATTTTCTTCATGTTAGAACGCTAAGTACACAGAGTGTCAAACTGCAAAAATAATTGGTGAGTACCCAACACATGAATCTCCTGTACACTATCACAAAAGACAAAAAGCTGTAATCGTTGTATCCCAAACTGCCTCGGTTTTTATTTTACCATGGAACGTGTTTGTATTTCAAAGGAATGAAACTACTCATAATTATGATCTAAAATATAATTTCAATACAAAATGTGGTGCGGAGACCTTGCTAACATTTATTGCTGGAGATTATAAAGATGACGTTGTTGGGGTTTGCACACAAGTTGGAAGGTCAAGGACATTAGTATCTAATGATGCCGCGGGAGAGATGAAAGCCTATGTATTCGATATCAGGGGTGAACAAAAACGGGAGATACTTCTACCGTACAAGGAGTTAGATCGTCGTCTTAGTAACAGTAATCAGGTATTCAAATACCTACAGTTCATGATGTGTGGTGAAAATATTTTGTTGGTTCATACATGTTATAGCAAGAAAGAAACAATTGGTGGTTACATCAAACAGATTTCTTCTATTAGTTTTTATAAATTACGTCCAAAAAGTTTTATTTTCGAACTTGATTATATCAGAACGCTGTCCGATCCGGCTGCAATTAAAATAAAATATGTGCTTGCAGAGAGAGTAAATTGGTCAGCTGGGAGAATAAATGTAATATTCCTGGATCCTCGCAGGATGCAATTTTTCTGTGATAAAAATCACAATTTTTATTCAGTAGCTAACGATCGTTCGCATGTTGTGATGACTCGGTTTTCCGTCGACCAGGGATATAGCGGTAAAACGCAACATATTTATCTGGTTTCTCGGAATAGATATCCTATGAATGTCGGCGAAGGAGATCTCATTCAGCTTTTCGGTAGTAACATATTATCGGTGTCGAAGACTGCAGAGATAGATACGTCATTTGGAGGGCATCTGCCAGGAATTGAAATTGAAGAATTTCGTGATGTGAAGTTGTGCAAGTTTGAGTTGAATCAGCGTATTTGTGGTGTATATTTGAATAATCGGAAAGTGCACTATCTTCGTGTTCTGATGTCGTTTAGTCCACGGTTCCACCTATTTCTTGATGAAGATGACCAACTGATAGGTTGGCCAAGAAGATCAACCAACAAGTCAAATCTGATCGCCAAAGTCTGCTGCAGAGAAAACTGATGGTAATTACCTGACGTCTTATGTCAGACTGGACGCTCATTTGCACCAAATCTCGGCGCACACTGATCAAACATGACTGCTTCCTTCAACGGTGCCACAAATCGTAGGGCCGCAAGCGTCAGTACGCCGATCAGAGCCGCAACCTTCGAATCGTCGTTTTGCGGGACGAAATACTCTAAACTCCCACTTACCTGTCCCATTCCTGAACTCGGACAAAAATGACTAAATCTTAATTTGAAGATAATAGGGTGGGGTTATGGTCAGAAACAGTAATGTCCTGTCCACTAATCCCACTCCCGAGCCTGGCAAAGAATGACAGCGTGCGATATCTTCAACTTAGGATTTGGTCATTTTTTTCCGAGTTCGGGACAGGTAAGTGGGAGTTTAGAGTATATGGGTTGGATAAAAAAACGCCCCGAACTTCAAACTCAGATTTTTCGAAAACTACATGTATCATTAGTCAATGACATTTAGCTTCGCATATTTCAGGGTACGATACCTTTGGTATTACGACAATGGCACCAAGTATAAAATTTTGGTAAAATAAAATTGCCGGTGTACCAGAGGAGAACATCCTTGAAATGCAGGTCCGCCATACAACAGCGTGCTATTTGATGATTCGAATGGTCATGGATACATCAGCACACACGTGAAATAACTATCAGGAAAGCTTATGCTACTACATAGTCATAAATGACTCCAGGTCATTGTCGAGGCGGTAACGTTAATGAAATGAAATGGTCCGTGGACCATGCGCTCACCTGGGTGAATGTGTCAGAAGAACAAATGACAAATGTTAAAGGGATACACCACTCAATGTGTAAAATTTTGAATTTTTGAAATATCGTTAATACATTCAAATCCACTGATATCTGCAACATGTTGTTTTTTTTTTAAATCAGGAAAGTCATCATTTTAAGTATTTTAATTGGATCCCAAGGGGACCATTGCACAGCACTCATGATGTCATCATGTCATGAGTGCTCAATTCATATTTATGAAGGTACAACCAATAGGCCTAGGCAGTCACAGTATTAGCTCATCCACTACAAAGGTCGACAGCCTATTGACACTAGTGACATCACAACTCATGGCAATAGTCTACATGGATTGATAAAAATTCAAAATTTTACAATGAGTGGAGTCTCCCTTTAAATCGAAATGTTCCAGGTCAAGTCTTGAGTTAATATGATTATGATGTCAAAATGTCAAGGTCAAAACATTCTCGCTATAATTTATGACATTTATGCCAGCCCATTTTCCAAAATGGCAGTCTGGTAACCATATATTTGGGGTACAATTGGATGAAAATTTACATAGAGGGTACATTTACATTTACATAGAGGGTACCTACATGTACATTATACATGATCACACCAAATAAGAAGATACTAGTTCAAACAGCCACGAAACGTGCCACCAAATGGCAAAATTTTGAACTCTTTTGAACAAACCAGGAGAGTAATCATTTCCTTGCCTACATGTTTTCTGTAGGAATTGAAATCCTGTTAGATCTACATGTAATGTGAGCCCATATTTCCCCATTCCTCTCCAATTCCATGCGGAGAACTCAAATAAACACACTAACAATCATGTTCAATACTAATCATCGAAAGGGATTGACGGCGACTCGCATAAATCAGACTCCACGCCAGACAATCATTTACGTCCGAATCGTGGCCAAAATCGGCAGTCCGCAGGACAATCATTTGTGGCAACAACTTGTAACTGAGTTTCCGGCGGACACCTTATTGAGGGTACCTTCCACTACGCTACACCGGCAGCAACGTAAAAATGCATGGGGCATAGATTTATTAAAGAGATGTTCCAAACAGCAACAGTCGAGTTAAGTGCGATGAGGACCCTTCTGGCAAATTTGATGTTACTCAATCTCGGTTTGGCTTGCAATGGACGATACACGCAGATAAGTCTTTGTGCCCCCATAAAAGTGATCAGGGTAACGCCGAGTTGCGAAGTGCATTAATGATTTAGTAATTGGCTTTGCAAACTGCCGTTGTTTGGAAATTGTGCCCTCTATGTTTGGAACATATCCTAAAATCAATCGCAGAAGAAGTGCTAAAGAATAGACAAATCCCAAATTCCAAGTTCTGCGCACTTCCGCCGAAATAGCAACAAGAACCTCGATCTGAAACCAGCTGACGTGACGCAATCCGTGATTCAGCAATGGTCAACTCTGACGTAACGTCGTCCAAGTCACTGTCGTGGGGTCCTCTGCGTCACGTCATTCAGTTTCAGACCGAGGTTTTTGTTGCTATTTCGGCGGAAGTGCGCAGATCTTTCCCGTTTACGTCAATTTGGGATTTGTCTCTCAACAATACTGAGGGCAGCCATCAGAAAACACGTGCTGTTTGAACGATTGTCTTTCCTGATCATTGTCAGAAAGGAGAGTATATTTCCTACCACATCAATACCGGTTATCACTGGAGCAGCATAAAAGTTCAATCCTTTACGCACAGCATTCAGACGAAATGTGTATTTCTATCAGCGTCAGTAAGGCTGGACGTTGAATCAAGGAAACTCAGTTCTGTTGAATTTTGCCAAAGTGCTGAGGATTGAGTTGTTGATGAGGGATTAAGTTCTGTGTGGCTGTTTCCTTTCACGTCCGCGGAATGTCTCGAAGTCTTCCTGGCCAGTTCCCAGGGTCCCTCGACTGGCAGTAGAGTCAATGTCCATATTCCGTGTCTGGGATTCTTGAAATCCATGACTGGTGGAAGAGTCAATGCCCACATTCTGTGTTTAGGATTCGTGTAATCCATGACTGGTGGAAGAGTCAATGCCCACATTCTGTGTCTGGTATTCGTGTAAGCCATGACCGGTGGAAGAGTCAGTGCCCACATTCCGTGTTTGGGGTTCTTGTAATCCATGACTGATGGAAGAGTCAATGCCCACATTCCATGTTTGGGATTCGTGTAATCCATGACTGGTGGAAGAGTCCATGTCCACATTCCGTGTCCACATTCCTTAAGGGCCTGTCACACTGAAATACATGTAGTTCTCAAAACGTCCTGCCCGTCGTAAAAAATCGTACAACGGGCTAGAACGTGTAACCCTTGGCCAAAAAATGCCTCTAAGTTCTGGAGCACCCTTCCCGTCCATGAAGTTCGTAAAAAGATTGTAAAACGTTGCCACTACGTCCACTCCGTTCGCACTCAGTTTGAGCCCGTTCGGCAAAATTTTCAAGAACGTACTGAGAACTGGCTCAGTGTGATTGGGGCATTAAAGGGCCTGTCACACTGAAGTAGTTCTCAAAACGTCCTGCCCCGTCCTAAAAAAATCGTAAAACGGGCCCGAACGGGCCAAATAATGCCTCGAAGTGCTGGAGCAGCCTTCCTGTCTATGAAGTTCGTAAAAAGACTGCAAAAAGTTGCCACTACGTCCACTCTGCTCGCAGACAGTTTGAGCGCGTTCGGCAAAATTTTCAAGAACGTACTGAGAACTAGCTCAGTGTGATTGGGGCGTAGTACAAGGCGCGATTTTCTTTATTTATTTCCTCCTTATATTCGTTCTGATTGATAATGCTTTTCTAAAATCCATTTTTCGAATCAATAAATGGAAAACTTATAGATTATAATAGGATCGCAGTTTTACCGTCGACTGTTGGTTTCGTTATATTGTAATATCTATTCATTTCTATTCACATGACAAATCGTCGTTTTTTCTTCATTTTTTTCTGGCATGATGGTCTTAGGTTGGTTTTGCACTGCACAATATGCTATATCGCTTTGTGTTATAATATTGAATACCTCCATCAGTGTCGAAGCCAAAGCATTTTGGGCCCTGGTAGTGGTAATATACAGAAGGTATCTCAAGCTACTGCTGTGCTGATGAGATTGACGGACGCACCAAACTGTGATTTTATATTGTATTTTCTGCTCCCAATACCTTTTTAATATGTGTGTGTGTATATGGAGCTGATGGCTCTGCAAAACACAGACAGTCAAACAAACAATAATGAAGCAAGCAATTTCTTCAAGTACAAAGGTAGTACCATAGTGGTTCAGGATTACCGTTGGTTTAACATCTTTGGTTGTACACACCATGTCAAAATCATTTGTACAAACAGACTCAAACTGGGATCAGGTGAATCCTCCGAAGACGGACCGTCTTATATCAGAGGGACTGGTAAGGTCGCCGATCCAGTGTGCAGCCCTATGCCACAATACCGGCAGCTGTAACCACTGGAACTACCAACAACAAGCCCGGTGCCTCCATTTTATACGGAAGATTCTGCCAGTGATGTTTACGTTTCCTTGTGGGTACGATGTTCGTTTCTGGAAGGTGCGTGCAAATCAGGGCCAAAGTTTCCATTAATTTATTAGGTCTACGTGCTGTTCCATCTATTCTTAAGCTAGGAATCCACTGCTGATTTTCTGCTTTGCGACTTGATTTGCAAGCTGCTACCTGCGATTGAATATACCTGAAATGGATCACATCTTCACCAGTGGTGGAAATCACGTCCAACTACATGTAGTGCATACGGCGATCGTGCGGCCATCGAGTGCCCAGTTGCAAAGCAAGTCGCAAAAGCAAAATCAAGCTAGGAATCCACTTGTGATTTTCAACCTGATTTTGCCAAACGTTATTTCTGACGTACACGTATATGTATATTTGCAAATAAAAATGACGTTAATGTTATAATTAGTGTGACCGTTAGCGGGACATCTGCATCCTGGCGAAATGACTACTCAATACGGATGTTTCTTTTTTCAATTACCCAACCTTAGCATTCAATTAATTCTGTTGTAGGGAAAGGTGTACACAGACAAAACAATAAATTCAGCCGTAGGTAGGTGCGTAGGGCCGAATGGGTGAATGTCGTCCTGGGTGACCCTAAATGTCACCCAGGACGAAACTGGGTGACGCTAAGCGTCACCAAGAACAAAGCTGGGTGACGTCTAGACCCTATACGTCACCCAGTTTGAAAGTCGTGCCATTTTAAAACATGCGTCCGAGGTAAGTGGTATGCTGTTCGTGTAGCTGAAAACGAATTCCGACATCTCCATCATTGACAAGCTCAATGCCAGACAAAGATTTCGCCAAAAGTTCCCAATCCTCTTACTCCGACCCACCGACGTTACACTTTGCGTCCTGGTTGTTCCTCATCAGACGATGAAGATGCTTATTGCTGTATCAATCCATGTTTTTCTCAGATTTTATGATGCAAAAACGTCAAAGTCACGTTTGTTCATTTCCATGATTTTGCGAGCGCTAGCTAAGAGACGTTCCACTATCGATCGCCAACCTCAGACGCAGGTTTTAAAATGGCACGACTTTCAAACTGGGTGACGTTTGTGGGCTAAACGTCACCCAGCATTGTTCTGGGTGACGTTTAGGGTCACCCAGTTTTGTACTGGGTGACATTTAGGGTCACCCAGGACGACATTCGGCGTAAGTAGGCAATTTGTTGGTCATGTGTACAAGGAGGGAGAACGATCGTATTGTTCAGGTAAGTTGATCAAATGAGTAAAATGTTGCCAATTGATTACACGCAGATGAAGGTTCGATGTAATTACTTAGAATGTCTACAGCATGACAGTGCCTGCTTTATTGCATGGCGGACACTCAAAAACGGAGCGACAGGTTGAAGTGACGCTCCGTGTTGAGCACGTCGAGAGGCAAGGACGCAACGATCATCCGTTAAGTGTGGCCCCTAACACAGGTCGGATCTACGATTGCTTGCGCCACGACGGAACAGAGGTGGCTATTTAGTTAGTGAGGCCCACCTGGATCAGGGGACGTCTTGCTCCTGGACGGAGGGGTTTGGGGGTGCATAAAATTGGGTTTGATAGCGGCAGCACATCCAAACTCCACATACTTGTAGAATGGGACACTATCAACACTTCCAAAAATTTTCAGGGGTCTGGAATAAATAGTTGTTGAGATATCATCACCTAAAAATAGTGCCAATGGCACTGTGCCCGCTTGGCTTGAAGCAGTTTGGCCCCCTAGTGGCAAAGTCAAGAATCAGATTTTGCCGAAAATTCATCTGAGTTGTTT
Source organism: Notospermus geniculatus (assembly GCA_002633025.1). Taxonomy (NCBI): domain Eukaryota; kingdom Metazoa; phylum Nemertea; class Pilidiophora; order Heteronemertea; family Lineidae; genus Notospermus; species Notospermus geniculatus. Next base: position 165,337 of record NMRB01000651.1, read on the forward strand.
CAGCCTAGAGGTACATGTACATGTAGATACGTGCAAAGTTTCAAAGCAATAGGTCAAACCGTTACAAAAAGAGCCAATTTCGTAATTTCAGGCAAACTTTGACCTCTATGAACTTGAAAAGTAAGTCAAATTAAAAACTTGAGTACTATATCTTATGCACCCCTATTAGATATACCCATGATAAAAATATGACAAAGATCCGTCTCTTGGGAAGGGAGAAACAGTACTTTCAGTGATTTTGGTTTTGGCCCCCTAGTGGCAAAGTCAAGAATCAGACTTCACGAAAATTTTGTTTGTAGGTTGCTATAACCTAGAGGTATACGTGTACAAAGTTTCAACGTGATAGTTCAAACCATTATTAAAATATAGCCCTTTGAAATTTTTCACAAAACGCCCCCTGGAGGCCAAAATAGGAATCCAACTGTGGTCAAAATCGAACTCGACCTAGATCTTAGGCCCATATATACACCTACCAAAGACAAAAAAGATTCGTCAAAAAATAAAGGCGCTAGAGCGCTAACGAACCAAAAGTTTACGGACGTACCGCCGTACCGCCGTACGGACCGCCGTACGGACTGACGCACGACAGACCACCACTCAATGACCCCAACCACAGCATAAGCCCTGCTGGGCCTTGCGGCCAAGCGGGCTAAAAATGGCTTCAAATGAGACTTTCGCAAAATCTAACAATTTTCTAAGTCCAACGTTTTACTTACCCATTTTCAAACGGGACAACAAATCCTGAAGCACGACCTGGCACTTAAAGCACCACGGTATTGCCACTTTCTGTCGACAGCCGGCGCCACCGGTACCCGTTCTCCAATACTGTAGTTAAGCCTTACGCCCCAGTGTTGGAGAATGTCTGATTACACTACAATGCACGTAGTAGCATGCGTAGTTTACCAAGTCGTCAATAGAGGTCTCCCTTAACGCGGGTAGGTGTAACGCAGGATTGGGAAGCAATACTGTGGCCCTTTAATGCTGGAGCCATGACCTTTCCGTAAAACCAAATTTCATTGGCTAGAACCTAGAGACGCGCCCACACGAAGCCAATGAAATTGCCAGTACTATGCCCTCATCACAGCTTGTGCTCAACTAATTAGCAGGCCGTCGATCCCCACTTGATGACGTCATCACGCGGTCGAGACAAAAACCTCATAAAAGGGCAATAATAAATCGCAATAAAACACATGTTTGGATCAACGCATTTTAATGAAACTTTCAAACTTTCAACTATATCCTGAGTGAAATCAATGAATGAATTTTGTTTTTGAGAGGGTTGAAGTTGGCGCAATTTTTAGGTTTTTCCCAATGAAAGGCAGTGGGCCTCACTATACACAGACACTAACCCTAGCAGTGCGATCAAGAACTAATCGACACTGATTCGATGTGACTACGCTGTTACCATCATTACTTCCCCTCCCGCCTAAACCGGTCCAACATCGTCGTATGCAGCGGATGACGTTAAACAACTCGACATGCTATCATGGCTGTAGCCTACTCGTCCCCAGCGTAAATCAATTTTGTGTCGTGGTTGGGATGTGCATTACGATATTAAACAGCAAATAGGCCTACATTTTATCTCAACAAATAACACATTGATTTTGGATCAAGCCAGGAATCGAACCTGGTCTGTCTTTTGTACACAATATCTACAGATCTTGAAAGTTACGTGTTGATACATGGCCTAATTCTTGAATTATCTATCTTGACCAAATGTTGATGGCGGGAGAGAGAGAGTACGGTGGCCCAAACATGCCATGTATATATTTTTGTCCACATTAAAATATTCTGAACATTATTGTATTTTTTCTCGAATTTCCACCCGGGTGGAAATACTTTCCACCCGGGTGAAAAGACTTTCCACCCGGGTGAAAAGTCTTTTCACCCGGAAAAAATTCGAGAAAAAATACAATAATGTTCTGAATATTTTAATGTGGACAAAAATATATACATGGCATGTTTGGGCCACCGTAAGAGAGAGAGAGATTCAGAGAAAATCAGCAAAACCAATGATTCTTAAATACATTCTGCAGCCCATCGGTTTACACACGACACACGATATCATGTGGACGGTAGTCATGTTGGATATGTTATCGTCCTGAGTTGACCTCTTATCTGCTATACCTTGCTATGTAATGACTTTACACAGTTCAGGTGACCGGACTTTGTGCACTATCTCCTCCTTAGTTAGGGCTTGAAGCCTACGAAGAGCGGCCTACGTGTACAATACAAAATGAGGAGAGTGCCCTTACGGTATTTTGGTTTTAAATGAAGTGATTATTTGTATGGAAAAGAGATAAATCAGTAGTGTGGTGACCTGTGCTGCCATCTACAAGACAGTCTCAGAATGCCAGTGACCTACCAGTGGCTGGTAAACAGATACACAATAGGGCTCATGTGAACCTATACCATGAATCTGGGTCATCTTGGCATTACAAGGCTGCAAAGGTGTAATAAACCATGGTTTCTGTTCCACTGGTACATGTGTTATAATTTGCCCAGCTTCACCTCAACAGCCTACACCAGGAATCATGAGTTCCGGTACGTGGCTAAGCATGTGAAAAAAATAAAGCAGCATCGCCCGATATCATTTCACACGGACTGTCCTGAGGCGGGAATAATCCCTGAACTTAATACTATATGGATCAGTCGAGATGTAAATCGAGAATTGGTTATTGATTTTCTGACCTGGTCAGGAAATACTTTAAAAATTCGGACTCAAAACACACATGTTGGGCTTGGAACGTATTCGCCTTCTCTGATATATTACAAAGGATATATATTGGTACGTAATGTCTTCAGCTTTTTTTCGATACCATTTACTGGCAAATATAAATCGGGCCAGCCCACCGGTCTTAACGGAAACCAAGGAAAGTTGTATAGGGTTGCAGCTTATAAACGTTTAGTCTTAGCCTTAGTGTATACAAGCTACAGACTGATGAACGGGAATCAATGTTGGGTATATCACTTGGAGATATTCAAGGATATTCGGCGACTTGGGGTAAGTATGAATTAACCGTCGATAAATTGACACACGTACCCTTGGTCTGCTGATTAACCACGGTTAAAAAAACAGATGAGTACTACCTTTTAAAGATTCAACTTAACACTCAATCTCGTGCCCAGAGTTATGCCCAGACCGGTACTACTTTTGCACAGTGCAAATGCATTGTCCAAGTCGGATAATTTTTACAAATACTGGAACAAACGTCAATTTTTGGTTCGAAATCAAAAATACGAAAAGTACGAAATCAAAATAATTTGTAAAATCGATGAGCACAAGAATCTTGTGCTGGGTTTAGCCGTTTTCAGATGTCTTAGCCGATGCTATGGATTATTCAGACAGAAATCAGGCATTTTGGTGCCCAAAGCCGCCGCTAGGGTTAGAAGGCTTCGGTATAGGTCGCCATCTTTGCGGCGAAAAAGTTGTCGCGGATCTATTTATAGAATAGAATAGGATGTCACTAGCCACGTGGGTGCCAAATGAATCGAACATGCCGTATCGCGCGGAATGGCAACACCGAGGAAGTTTTTTTGATGAGAATATTTGTTTGTGTGTGTTGCAGATCTGTAACAAAAGCTCAAGATCGCCGTTTTATTAGACCGGGGAGAATGACATCACGGGAAAATGGAATCCTAATTAAATGACGTCAACAATAAATGTCGGCCAATATCGAAGCGTTCTAGCCCTAGGGGCGGCTTCGGGAACCAAAATGGAAATCGAACTCATCATTTTCGACGTCATATAAAGGACGACCTGAGTCTTACCAGTTGGCCTGTACGGCAGAGTGTTGAATTTCGATTAATGCAAGCTACATGTATATGTTTTCCAGTCTCCCTACTTTCGGTATAGCTGGCGATTCACAGGAAATATATTTGGGCCACAGTGTAAAGAGGAAATTCCACCACGAATGACAATCAGCAGGCTTGGCGACGTGGTCATCCTTATGGATGTAAGCAAGTAGAGACGTCAAGAATTCCATCATCTAAGTCACTATTTTGAATGTTGTACCACAGCAATTCATGAATTCGTATAGTGTAATATGCAGTAGTGAGGTTTCGCAAATCTGACGGAACAAGTACGAAATACGAAATTGGACTTCATTTCCATGACGTAAATGTATTTCAGGAGATGGTTGGTACCACAAATTTCGCCTGCTGCAAGAGCGTCTTTTAGCGTATGACGTTGGACCGATTGAGTTATGGTGTGCATACTTTGATTTCTATTTTTCGTTTCCGTTTCGTATCTACGAAGTTATAATTTTTTCAGCAAAAAAGTTCTCTGGCGCAAAATTACTGTGATGACTTTTTATCCATCCTGGCCATCTTCCGACCACTTTTGAAAAAAAATCTTTCGTGCTTAACCCTTTCGGGACGGATCTCGCCGTTTGGCGAGTTTGGCCTGTACCACGCACCCTTGGACATTTAAACTAACATAGAATCGTAACCAGTGGACCGACTGATGTTATCTTTGCGTATTTGTTTAATGCGAGACTGCCCCCCCCCCCCCCCCCT
>NMRB01000651.1:170317-188209 GCA_002633025.1 Notospermus geniculatus
AAAAAACAGCATGGATAGCATATTCCAACCTGTGCCTGCCACAACTGTGAAGTTAAGGAGTCAGTTAAGGGAACTGTCACCACACTTAGAGTTAAGGGTGATTTTGAGGCTTTCACTATTCCAAAGTAGCTTTCTGCATCTCCCTTAAGTTAAGATTTCCACTTTAGTGGTGGTTTGAGGGAATCCCTTGGGATTTTCATACTTAAGTAGTTTTATGCATATGGCCCCTGATTTCTTCAGGATGAGACAGTTTATGAATTTGCCATTTAACTTGTGTGAAGTACATGAAGTCACAGATAAGGGCGCGGACATTAATCGGCGATAGTACATGTATCTATTGAAGGCCTTCCTGTAGAACTGACAGTGTGGTTGATGTTGATGATTTTGGTTTCTTCCGAGCCAAATTTTTGGTGAGAGTGGTGGATGTAGCTGCTTCCGATTCTTTGAATCCTTAGCATGCCTGCTGGGCAGGATTACTTGAAGCTGAAGTATCTGTCATATCTGTCACTGCAAAGGGAGAAAAATCCAATCAAAATGGCCCATGGACCATGTGCTCACCCGTTTGGACATACATGTAATAGTACATGCCAGAGAGAGATACATGTCAGTTATGAGCAATCTGGGTCAAGTCATTCCCAAATCGCAGGACTTCAATAATTTTTGGGTTTTGCAACCTGGCGGCCATACTGGATTTCCAATCGGGCCAAAACTTCACATGCACATAAAGGTCATCTAGAGGGAGCCACATAGCAAATTTGAGCGCTCTGGGTCAAGTCATTCCTGAATTATAGCACATTTGATGATTTTCGGGTTACGCCACCTGGCGGCCATATTGAAGTTTAATCACGCCAAAATTTGACGTGCTTGTAAAGGTCATCTAGAGGGAGGCAAATATCAAGTTTGAGGACTCTGGGTCAAGCCGTTCCTGAGTCACAGCACTTGGATGATTTTCAGGTTGCACCACCTGGTGGCCATATTGGATGTTCGATCGGGCCAAAACTCGGTATTTTTGAAGGTACCCCGCTAATACACGTTTATGCAAGATATGAAGTCGCTCGGTGAAATAATGACAAACTGTGACAAGTTCGTTACTTCTGTAGAACTTGGACCTCTGTGACCTTTAAGAGTGGGTCAAATCAAAAACCGATTATATATGTTTTGTATCCTCATTAGATACACCTATGATAAAAATTTTGAGATGATCCAGTCATTAGTTCAGGAGTTATTGCGCTTTTTGTGGTTTTGGTTTCGACCACCTAGTGGCAAAGCCAGATCAATAATAGCCCTGCGGTTACGAAACGTGCCCTGGCCCTGCTAACAGAAACGGACACTGCATGACCACCATAGCTCACAGGTGTGCTAAAAATTGTTGTTGGGTATTTTGTGATGTTGATAGTATTTTTCAAATGTTGACGCACGTATTTCTCAGCGTTGAATAAATTCCGCTTTGGCGCTCCATAGGCCTACAGTAACCTCGATGCAAATTTTCACTACTCGGAGCCACTGCCTTTCTTGGGCAAAGACTGTTGTAAAAAGCTGGAGAAAAGCAGAATTGCCCCAAGGCATAAGAAATCAGTGAAGGCTATTATCTGCATGCATGCCAGTGATAATATCTGTATACGAACAAGTAAAAAATAGGCCTAGGCCTACAGCTGACGAAAGTGGGACATTCGTCAATCTGTAAGCGATCATGATGATGATGGCCGCCATCCATCACTCAGCAGCTGATCAGGCACGACACCGAATTAAATCGCCGCACACAAGAAAAAGATACCAAATTTAGGCGGTCTGTGTACCTATCCTCTACACATGAATAACTTTCACCACAAACTTACCTTATAACTCCATAGCACAAACTGTAGCTAAAATCCAAGTCTGAATTGACGAACTGAGACGGCTTTTTCTCATCAGCTGTTCAGGGAGACTGATTACCATGATTACTACGCGCAGTGGGACTACATCAAAATGGGTCATTTTAAACACGCCTTTCGTCAGTGACAAAAATACAAAAACTTGCATCATTAAATTTATTTGTAACTACCAAAACTGTCAACAAATGTAAACCTTCCATTCTTTGATCAGGCCTGGGCATATACGGGCACGAGACGGGATGCCTATATTTCGTCAGCGGCGATGTCTATTTACATCCATCTTGTCAAAACAAGGCTATTGACTCCGTATGAACTCCGTCAGGACAGATAGACTGGTGAGAACTAGCTGTTTACATCCATCATGTGAAGAGGCTGCTCATCAACCTCGGAGTTGAAATGGCGCAAGGAAATGCAGCAAACTGTAACTTCATCTCTGATCATGCACGCGATATCGGGCAGGGAACCACTCGAATTGATAGCCTAATTTGTTTTCTAAACAGCGAATATCATTAGAATATCGCAAACAGTGCTGTTCTCGAAAAAAATGCCAAAGTTTTTGCAAAGTCGCACTGGTTTCCCTTACCCAGGTGGTCATAACGCATATGCACACATGCTTGGCGCATACAATTTACGTACCTGGAGCCGAGGTGTCGCACTTTTCTTGAAAGCGTGACGGAACGGAATCGCGAAAACATAATGCTCCAGACTCTTTAGAGTCAGGAGCATAAAAATCCAGCGAGTTTGTCAGCGAATCGAGGAATGTTTGAAACCACCATATTTGGGAGTGACCATGGCGGGATAGAAGCTTCGCTGTGATTGGTTATATTCAGCGACAGATTTTCTGTCGCTAGTTCCACAGCGAAAAGGCGCCAATTTCAACAGGGCCTCGGACGTGCGAGTAGGGGAGCGCGTTTTAGAGGACCTGTTGCAAGAGGATGCTGAATACGCGAATTTGATCCGTTGGAAGAAACCTTGGTAAAATTGCGTTTAAACGTTTGTCATGGGATCTAGATTGGCTGACTCCAAAGTGCAAATCTGACTCGTTGTGACAAAATGGCCATATGTCCGGAACGGAAGCAGCTACGACGACGCAACTAGCGCCAAAAGAAAGAGGAGAAAAAAGTAGCTTGATTTTGACAATTTTCAGACTCGTAGGAGCAACAGTTATCGAGATATAGACGCTTGAAGATTGGCAACCTGACGAAAACGTAGGCAGAATGCGACTATTTCCTCAAAACTTGGATCTTCGGTTCTGGCCTGTTTCTCTCACAGACATTTTGGAATAAGCAAACCTGCATGAAGTCGTGGCCCATTTAGTTGCCTCCAGAATGAGTGCCTTGTCACCAGTTTTGGTTGCAAATTCTAGGAACTGGGCACGTTTTTGTAGAGACATCAGAAATTCATGTTACGAAATGTACACTTTTCAACTTCATCCAGTCCTGAAAGGGTTAAAAATTCAAGCTGCACCATAACTCTCTCAGTCTTGCATGATATGCTAAAAGACGCAGTGGCACCAGGGAAATCTGTGGTGATCATCATCAGAAACACGTTAGGTCCTGGAAATGAAGTCGAACTTCGTATTTCGTACTTCGTCAGGTTTTTTATATGACTAGGCCTAGAATCAAGAATGTATAAGTATCACCATGCTGACCTTTCCATTCCATTTCGACTCTCTGTTCTTTCTGTGACACACTGTATAAATCAAGCTCCTGCAGGCTTCACTATGGTCCCTACATTGTCAATGTAGGGATAGCTAGGAACATGCACTAAACCACTGACCTGGTGTAAAAAAATAATCCAAAAGATTTTACTTGAGGTATTTGTCCAACTTTCCCACAAGATTGTCAAGTCCCTGTGGAGGAAGCCAGCGCCCTTTGCTACCCGTTATATTTATATTTATTCTGCTTCATTAATCACTAATTCATTTCCTTATTAGGAACGAGTGCAGGAAATGAGTTGATTTGACTTTATTCAAGGTATACCCGGGTCATACATTGAAACTGAACTCAAATATTAACCCTTTGCCACCCAGGTATTTAATAATATTCACCTCTCAGTTACATGTCAAGTCAATTTCACAGTAGCTGTGCCTGCAAGCCAAACCTAGCAAAGAACTCACAATTTGACATCTCCACGAGTCATCTTTGATGTAAAGCAAATTTTGCCCTTTCACTCAGCACGTGAACCTTCCATTCCATTTTCCTGTGTAGGGACCATCAAATTTGCTGTGAAGCAAATTTCACAGTTCTAGTTCTTAATTGCTGTTACTTCAGGATGTTGTATATGCCACGACGGTCCATCACCCAAATCTTCCGCCAGTCATCTTAAAAAGACATCGCGGCAAACTATCAAAATCAACATCCGAATTCTGGTCAAAAGATGACGACACTGTATATTTCTTCATGCAGCCGTTCACCGACAAGACAAAGGACTGTCGTGCACACTTTGCTGTCGATCTGATAAGAGGTAATTGCAGTGTTCCGAAAAATATGTCAGTTTTCATATACAAACCATTAAAAGTGTTGGAGGATATAAATAATACTAAGCTTCCATATCTCATGGCCACTGATCTTCAAGGACATGGTATAGCGATATTTAAAGATGAGCCCGATTATATCTACGTATTCACTGCTTGAAACATGATGTGCGGATTGCTGTACGTGTATCTTATCCATCTCGCCGTTGAGGTTTTGTTGTGTACTGAAATCGGATTGTTTTTCGAGTAGTTCTGCATCACAACCGCCATTGTTACCAGTATTTATGACCGCAATGGATAGAACAGTTGAACGAATGCGAACGATCTGTGGCTGGGATAGGCTGGTACCCGGTCCTGACTATTTTACATCGGACTTTTGCATATGTTAGGACCGGTGTAATGTTTTTCACTGCCCCCCGTTTGCCAATGCCCCCAAACAAACGATTGACGGAATAAGCGGCAACGTGACAACGAGGGAGGCACTGATCGCCATGTCTTTCTGTATTTGAGTGTCCGCCGAACAATAAAGCGGGCAAACTTGACGCTAGGTGGCGATATCTGCAATGACGTCAATGATATCGTCACTAGTATCGACGCAAGGTTTCCATCTTGAAAAGTAGTGCGAGCGCGGAGCGAACAGTAGAAAATCTTATAATTGTTAAGCGGTCACCCCATCACTCGTTTTCTACGCTTACAATATAGATCGTTGAAGATAGGTGTATAAAGGTGTAGAGTAAAAAAAATATTGAGTTGAGAACCGAGCGCCAAATTCGGCATTATTGGTTCTATAGACAATATTGGGCGATTTTAATGTAATGCAGGAGGAAACCGGAGTGCCCGGAGGAAACCTGCGCTGTCAAAGAGAGTCGCCCTCTCTATCACATGAGACACGGACCCGACCCGGAATCGAACCCGCGACCTCAGAGGTGACAGGCGCCGATGTTTCCATTGCGCCACTCTGACAGGTGTAGAGTGATACAAACATCGGTGGAGTAGATATAAAATAATAATAAAGTTATTATGTTTCATTTTCGGCAAGAAAAATACTGTTTTCTGCAAATAATACCATTTTGAAAAAGAAGTTCGTGTCACGTGATAGACCAGCCCGCCGAAGATGACGTCAAGGTTTTCAAGATGGTGATCTAGCGTCGATGGCAGTGTTAATTTTTTTTTTCGTCCTGTGGTGGTTGGCGATATGCTCGGTGAGAAGCCATCCCTCTCGCCTCAGAATCAAACCATTTTGATATTAGCGAGGTTGCGCACTTTTCCGACTCCGACTCCGACTTCAACTACGAGAACGAATTGCAGTCCGCTGTAGACATCCTTGATAAAAACGATGTGATAGACGTTTGCAAATCGTAAAATGCCATAACTTTGTGGCAGAATAATTTTGACCAGTAATCGGAAGTGCGCATAAATCGCAAATATCGTAGTCGTCATAGTCGTGTCTCAAAGTCGTAACGACTAGGATTACGACTTCAATATTCATTATTTATCCGCACTTCCGATTTACTAGGCCAATTTTTTCTGCCTTCAATTTATGGTGTTTGACGAATTGAAAACTTCTATCACATAGTTTTTATCAAGGATGTCCATAGCGGACTGCAATTCATTCTCGTAGTTGAAGTCGGAGTCGGAGTCGGAAAACTGCGCAACCTCTCTATTGGGCAATCATCGCCGGCGTGAATATTCCACGGATCGCTGTCCAGGGCATAGGCCTATGGGCTACCTAGCGTCAACAGTACTTTGGTTCCCGAACCCACCGCTAGGGCTATGAGGGTTCGGTATTGGCTTCTGAGCATTTCCTTTTATGGCGTTACTATTTTTAGAATCACTATGAAAACATAGGCACGTGGTTGGCAAATGTCACAAAGCGAACTCGGCCACTACACCTCGAAAAACAATACCACCGACTGCGTTGTTTGTGCGAACGCAACCATCAAGAAGCGGAGAAGTTTATTTGATTCAGAGGCTGGTAAAAACGACAAACTTGCTGAATTGTTGGTGAAATTCGGCGGTGACCTGTGCATCACCATGCATGTGTTGTGGTAGGCACCGCGTACATGTGCAGAAAAGGTCGGGGAAAGCGTGATGCTCTCGAAAAGGCATTCAAGGCAAATTGTGTTGCTTCTGCAGCAAGACTCAAACGGTGTGCCAGGTCACCAGCAACCAAACCCCCACTCGCCTACGAAAATTCGGTTGGAGATTCTCTCGTTGACGTATTCCACTATTTTGTCTACTGATCACCTGATATAGTCCGACACAACCTTCGCGCGACCCAGTGGAATGCGGAAGTAGGCTTACCACAAACCACAGGCTGACCACAAATCTTAGTCAATAAATGACTCTTGAATAACCGATTGGACAGCGTGACCAAATTATACTCTCCTCTACTTTCACACGCACAATTAGGTGGCCGCAAGCTGTTGTCAGATTTCGTATTTCCGCATTCCTTTGGGTCGCGCGAAGGTTGTGTCGGACTATAACGGCGTGGAGAGTGTCTCCCTTGCGGTTGGCGAGTGTCTCGTGACATCAGACACCAGAAATCTCGGTGCGGACAGAAGCCAATACCGAACCCTCATAGCCCTAGCGGTAGGTTCGGGAACCAAACTAGCGTCAACAGCCGACTTTTCTCCGGTTGTCCATCAGTCAAGGCAAAAGGCGAAACAAAAAGAGATAATCACTTTTAAACCAGACAGCTCCAGGAAATATCAGCAGATAACCACGATTATCTGTTGCCATTGATGGGCAGTGTTGCATTCGGGCTGGCAGATATAGGAAAACCTTATTCGTGGTTTTGACTTTAGTTTTCTTAAAGGTTACTCTGACAAGGTAGCGTACAGTCCTGTCTTTATGATAAGGAAACAACAAGCTACCGTATACACGCTCGTAATACGGTAAACACAAATCGTCAATTTCTGCTGCTTTGATTCTCTTGCGATAGCCGTCTCTGGCCAAGAAGATATGGATATATGCTTGAGAATGACACTCATGATATGTAAATATATCACTACCCTTCCATATTGCGCGAGGAAGAGAATATTGGTCGATTCTATCTGCCATGAACGAAGCAATCGTGATTTGGTTTTTAAAATTGACTCTCGTTGGTTCTTCTTTGCCCAAATAATACCCTACGAAAACCAAGAGATTAAACAATGCCCAGTACTTGCCTCCCCCACAGTTATGTTTCTTCGGGGGAGTACTCATTGCCCAGAGAAATATCTTTGTCTCATCAGGAGAAACTTCCATTCCTTGTACTCGTTGTGTTAGGTTTATATCAAAGGTCAAGTAAGAAATGAACTTTCCTCTCCAGTTGTACAGCTGTGCTGACGTAAAGTGGTACGAAAGATCTCTCCATGTTTTATAAACCGACTGATTACTGAACATCAGAATCAACCTTCCTTTATAACAAACTAAATCAATGAGACGAGTGTTGAGTTCAAACAGTAGTTTTGGTGATTGGCGACGCAATCGTTTCAAGGGTTTGAAAACAAAAGCCAACTCCGGCAAGGATTTGTATAGCTCTGGAATACTGTACGTAAAAAAGAGAAAGAGATCTTTGTCTTGGCAATACTTAACTCGTACGTATTTCCCATTGAACGGTCGTGGTATCAAACGACTAATGGTCCGGTAGTTCCCACTGGTCTCTGAGTCTGAAATACATGTGATTATGTAGAAAAGGCTTGGAATCCATTATTGGAGATTTCAAATTCGACGTTCATGTACACTGAATCTGTAACTGAAAGATTTATCAGTCGCATCCATGGCGTAACTGAATCACACTACACGGAGTCGTTCTGGTGTGACAGGGATTTAAGTCCCCAATGTAAGTCCGGTGTTATTGTTAAACGAAGGATTAGGAGGACTACGGTTATAGACATCATGACCATTCGAACATAAACCATACAGGAGCAGACTCTTTTGTCTTTGACTTGAATTCCTAAGATTCTCATATCTTTTATACTGGTGACATGACAATAGCTTGACGGAATAAGTTGCGACTTGACAATGAGCGACACACAGAGAAACAGTGAGTCTGTTTCACAGTGTGTTTCAAACAATGGGATTCACACAGAAAAATGGCCTCACTGAAAACATTACACCTGTTTGATCGTGGGTGGCGGCAGACTTATCGAGCAGTCGAGACAAAAAGAATTGGTTGCCTGCGGAAAACAACTTGTTTGGGAGTGAAGAATATTTTTATCAAAGATGGCTTACCGTTTCGCCTGAAGCTCTCCAGATAAAAGAAAAATATGCACAAGACATACATCTTACTAACAATCTTATAATTTTCTTTGTCAGTTACATGTAACATATTACGTTACCTGTAGGTATTCTTAGTAAGGTAAAGAAAAAGTTTACTGTGATTTTTCAAATACATGTTGTGTATAACATTCGTATAAGATTAGTAGTTTTACAAACTTTGAAATACAGCATCCTGAGAATATCAGGCGTTCTTACTGCTCGCTACCTTCGTCACCGCAGACAAACCCCTGCGAGAATTCGCCTGATCTGCTGGGGTTGGCGCCTGAGAAAATGCGCCCAATCAGCGAACGCCATTTCTGAGTCACCTTAAGATGACAAGCATTACACGTAGATTGTATCGTAGTGTCACGCACAACACAGTGCTGAAGTACCTCAGCTTCCCCACCTCACCCTAACTAGAGATCAGTTACACGTATACATGTATAACGGCCCTTGTAATATTCACAGCCAAGCAGCTGACATTGGTTATGCCGATCATTAACCTATTTACACCGCTGGATTCAACCTAAGTTGAGTTCAGCCTATCCTACTTTCATCGCACAGAATGTATATCCTATCCTTAAATGGCATTATTTGGAGTCTAATAAAGCTATGAATGTCAGTTTTTATGGTACATCTCCAATGATTTTTGTTCTTAACACTATGACTACGTTTCATGTGGTTTTTCCCACACTTCTTCTTGGTGTGGGAATACACAGTCATATGCACAGGGTATTCCAAACCCAGTGTCTCTATTCAACTGTGGTTGGTTGGTTTTGATTTTAATCCCTTCCAACAGCTTTCTCTTAATTATGTCCTCCTGATTGACCACTAAGGTTTTTACACTGTCCCATTGAATTGAATGATTAGGGTGTTCGATTATGTGTTCACTTAACGCAGATTTGCAATCATTTGATGCAACTGATTTTCTGTGTTCTTGTACACGGACAGACAATGGTCTGCCACTTTCCCCTATGTATTTGGAACCACAATTGCACTCCATTTCGTACACAATGCCCTTTAATGGTTGTGGTTTTGTAGGTTGTTTCTTTCCATTGGCTCTGAGGTATCCTTAAGGTCGATCTATACCCATTGCGTGGCGCCGAACTGCCCAACTTAAACTCGTGATAACTCATTGATAGCAATGATAACAAAAACATTTCTGGTACGGTACGTTACGTATGAAGCATCTAAGTGAACTTTCACCCTAAATAACTGGATCCTATTTCCGGATTGCCCAGAAAAATGACTTTGTTGGAAAGGCCGAAAAAAATTCCTTGAGCAATTTTCCGTCAACATGCTATGTCGCATCGAAGCAAACTCTGTTGGAAAAGACGCAGCCATACCTGGTGCATGTCGGTATAACCGCAGATTTTTAAAAAATATGCTAATTATGCTTATAATTAACAAAGTTTAGCTTTTACTCCACATAATTTTCTCTGTTTCGTGAATTTCGCGGACATCTACTTCAAAATCCCAGAATCGGCTGTTATACGGACAAGCTCCATTTGGTGAACAACACATTTCCAGTTTCAAAGTTTGAAAAATGTTTATAAAAGTGGGAGAAAAACTGCTCGCAATTTTGAAACTTTATTCTCCACGTGGGTTTGTTTACTATTTGCAACACACGTTCACTATAGTGCGTTTCCAAATATTACGTGGGCAAATCAGCGGACCATTGAATGCCAAGGCTTACAACTGACTGACAACAATAAAATCTATTCCAACGCTAACGCGGCCTATAATTGGCGAACAGAGTTGAGGCAATTATTATTCATGATCATTCATTCAGTTTCAATTCAGTGGGTCGCTTGGAATGTGCTTGTCTGGGGGAAAACCCAATGACTATAGATCGACCTTAAGGGGTTTATTGTTGACGAAAACAACGTCCACTTTGGCTAATTGTTGGAGTAATCGTTTGATCTTGTGACTAATTGTCCCAGCAAATGGGAGGGTTATCATGACAGGTGATGATGCGCGTGCTACTGATGGGCGGTCCACAGACAGGTTGTGCAGGGTCCTGCTGATGACTTTGTCGACCAAATCTATAGGGTAGGCATTCTGGTTGGTGAATACATCTCTAAGGTGGTTGATTTCGCTCGTGAAGCTCTCCTCCTCGCTGCAGACAACTTTTGCTCGTCTAGTGAGTGTGGAGATGATGCCCGTTTTGGTGGTGCTAGAATGGTTGGACTTCCAGTTAAGGTATTGGTCGGTGTGCGTGGGCTTTCTGTATACCTGAGTTTCTAGATGGTCAATGTGTCTTTTCACTAGGACATCTAAAAATGGTAGCTTACAGTCTTTTTCCAAGTCCTTTGTAAACTGTAGCCGATCATGAAAACTGTTCAGGTGCCCTAAAAGTGTGTCAGGGTCTTGGTTGGCCCCAATGATGGAGAAGACATCATCAACCTTCCTAAGCCAGCAGAGAGGTGTGAATGGTGCTTCCTGGAGTGCTCTCTGCTCAAAGTCAATCATGAAGATCTCAAAGACCCTGTGAAGACCCGTCTTTTGGTCTGCAGCCGAGGAACCGTCCATTACAACACCGCACGTTTCCTTACCAAGCTGTTAACACCATTGAGCCAGAATGCGGATTCCTTTGTGAAAGACTCGGCAGATTTTTGCGACAAGATAAAAGCCATCGAGACTGGTCCAGCCACCCTTGTGAGTTACGATGTGGTTGATCTTTTCACGAACATACCAGTGGGCCATGCATTGGAAATCATCAAACAAAAGGTGGACCAGAATCGCCAAATGTTGGACACCCAGTTGTCCACAGATAGCATCTTGGAACTACTTAACATGTGTACCTCGGCAACTTATTTCACATGGGGTGACCGAATATTCGAACAAATTCATGGCCTCCCCATGGGGTCACCACTATCTCCACTCCTAACTGAGATCTTCATGATTGACTTTGAGCAGAGAGCAAAGTGTCGGAGCCGGATATGGATCCATCGTCCCTGCCTGAACCAAAGAAAAAAACGAGGGAAATCTCTAAGTTTTGATCAAAAATCGCTTCAAATAACTTGATAAAGTCGTTTTTTGAAACTATCGAACCGTTCAAACCTGGATACAAATATTAAAAATATGATGGTACTACTTGATTTTGCACTGATTTAGTGGTTTTCGAGGAAATGTGTGCCAATTGAATCAGGGAAGAAGAAACAAAGAAAGAAGAAAGAAAAACGATACCTAGGCCCTGCTAATCTCAAGATGGTCCCTACATTGAGAAATGTAGGGACCATAATAACCGGGCCAACTCGCCGTCTGTTTTCAACTGCGTTACGATTTATTCGTGTGCATAGGCCTACACTCGTGACATAATTCGCATGGGCATAACCATTGAGATGCTCCGTCCATCACTACACTTTCGGACGAACACATCGCCGGTTATTTGGCAACGAACTCAAAATTCAGAGCAGGCATACGTTTTTCTCATTTCCAACCGCAAAGTCTATTCAAATCCGACAACGACCAAGGTAGCAGGCCTACAATTTTGAGCGTTCATTCGAACTTCCACAGACACAAGGTGGCTTTATCAGAGCGTCATCCATGTCATCGGCATAGCCTCTGGGAATACACCGACCTGTGCTCTGAAATACGCAAAACCTGAATTGACTCTTACCCTTTTTCGCCATATTGTAATATTAACACTGAGAAGCTGTGTTGAAATCAGTGAGTGGACCACACATAATTTCTTGTTGCGATCAAAACCGGGTGATCTCCCGTCCAGGGACGATGCTTTCGAACACTGTAATAAGGAATGTGGAGAAAATGCATACAGCGCCTTCCCTATCTTACACGTATGCGTAGTCATCCTTTCGAAATAGTCAAGGTAAAACCGTTCTTCGTCTTGAAGCGGAAAGCTCAAAGATTTGACAATGATGAAAGTAACTATAAACAAGCACTTGGCCATGTCGTCGATTAACATCGAATGGTTCACTTTATGGGCCTATAGAATGCCATCTGACACCAGTGAAGGATACTCTGATATACTTTCTGTGCCGAATGTTAAAAGGTGCTCTTAATTTAAACCTCTTTTCACATCCTGCAACAGTTGTTTTTCAGATAGTATACATGTACATGTACTTCTACAAAGCAGGAGCAATGGGCAGTTTGAATTTGACTTTGAACTACATGTAACCATCGTGAGCTATAATTACAGTCCAAAATATTGTTACCATGGTTACCCTCCTGATTTTGAGAACCAATACAATCTTTCCCTTTTGAGACCAGAACTAAGAACTGTCCTTTCACCAGGATACTACTTTTGACGCCGAGCATCTGCAGGTAGTTTGATGTAGGTCGGTTCGCTAAAAAAAACCTCGCTAGAAACACGACATTGACGTCCGTTTGGTGCAAAATTCTACTTGTATCGAAATTTAGATTCCTGGTACATGATCACCGGCATACCCAACGTACATGAACATGGAGGTATTCACTTAATCGAAAGTGGTAATGGGAAAAATTGTCAAAATTGAAAGGGAAGTAGCTAAGCCAATTAAAGTACACTTTCTGTAGTACTTTCCTAAACCCATTGAGGTTGGGACTGTAACCTTTCCACATCCAAGAACATGTTGATATCATTTTATACTTTTGTTGACGAATGTGATCATATGTTTTGATCAGCGTATCAGGAGGCACCAAAATTATTTCGCGACCACGATATTCTCTTTCATTGAAGACCGTTACAACATGATCAAAATTAGTCATTTCGATCGACAACAAGAAAATGGTGTATCGTCTTTTATAATTGCCATCAAAAATCTATAAACAGGTCGTTGTTTTCAAGAGTCTTTCCAATTGTGACTGAATCAATGAAGTTTTTCTTTCTTCAAATAGTTGAAATGGTTGGGAAAGTTACGCCAAGCCAAACCGGAAAAATGTCAGAACTTTAATTATCAGAACTAATGTAATAGCGCGTCAGAATTAGAAAATACCCGGTCAGTACTTGTTTTAAAATGTATTTATGACTTGTAATAATATCATCAGCACTTTCATAATGTCATCAGGACTTATTAGTCAATGACATTTTGCTTCGTATATTTCGATACCTTTGGTATTACGACAATGGCACCAAGTAAAATAAAAGTTTGGTAAAATAAAATTTACGGTGTACCAGAGGAGAACATCCTTGAAATGCAGGTCCGCCATACAGCAGCCTGCTATTTGATGATTTGAATGGTCGTGGATACATCAGCACACACGTGAAATAACTATCCGGACAGCCTGTGCTACTAGATATCAGAAGGCATATAAATGATAGACTGGAAAAAAATTAAAGCATCAATGAAACATGTGTCACTATGTCTGTTGAAGACTCCTCAGTCACATAATAATAATCCCCATCAATCTCACTTTGGAAAAAAAAATTTACGCGCTTTTAAAAATTTATCAATGGACCCAAGAACTGAACTTTGTACAGGAGAATGAGATAGGATGTGCAACTAATTTTTGAACGGTGGATTTACACCCATTAAATGTATTACAAACAGATAGAAACACGGTGCCTCTTAATCGAAAAAAACATGTTTTTTGTAGTTTTTAATTACATTGTAGTTACGTAATTGGAAATGGCATTTTTATGTATTTTGACCCATTTTGTGTTAATTTACATAACACGCCATTTCTTATTACATAAAGCAATTAAAAACATGCTTGTCTGCTTAATCTAATTTGCCATGTTTCTATCTATTGGTAATACATCTACATGTATGGGGTGTAAATCCAACCGTTCATAAGTTAGTTGTACATCGGTTCCCATTCTCTTGTACAAAGCTCTGTTCAATGATAAAGTCTGTTCCAAAAATTCAAACCTTAATAAGACATTTTCCCCAAAAGCGATTTATGGGGATTTTCAGTATGTGGTTTCTCACAGTAAATCCAAGATACAGAATAGCACAAAAATTGACACACAAAATGATAATAAGCAAGAAGTCAATCTCCAGAATTCACTAATTTTCGACCCCAACCGGGGTCTTTTTCAAGTGGAACTTTACAATCTGAAACTCTAGAAAAGACAGTCTTTCAGTCTTTTCTAGAGTTTCAGATTGTAAAGTTCCACTTGAAAAAGACCCCGGTTGGGGTCGAAAATTAGTGAATTCTGGAGATTGACTTCTTGCTTATTATTATTGGTTTCTCACAGTCATATGCATAAAATGACAAAAAATCGCCCACTCCGTAATTTTTCCAGGTTTTGAGACAAGATTGGTCTCTTCTACCAGTCAAATGACTGATTGCGACACCTCGGCTGCAGGCTGTGGATGCAAGTCACTGTCATCATCCCATGCGTTGAACGTGGACTTCAGATTCCTACCACTTTATTCAAAATCATTAATCTACAGAAGGGTCTTGCCTATCACATGGAAACGTTAGAATGCAAATCTGTTGGGTTTTAAAGGGATATTGTCCACATTTAGAAAATGCTAAATTTATCAGTTGAACCTTTATGGTTGATTCCTTTATGGTCATATGGATAAAATGACAAAAAATCGCTCACTCCGTAATTTTTCCAGGTTTTGAGACAAGATTGGTCTCTCTTCTACCAGTCAAATGACTGATCGCGACACCTCGGCTGCAGGCTGTGGATGCAAGTCACTGTCATCATCCCATGCGTTGAACGTGGACTTCAGATTCCTACCACTTTATTCAAAATCATTAATCTCTCCTCGTCCAAATCCCCGACAACACTTTCTCCTCCTCCGGTTGTTATGACGTCGACCTTCTTTTCCCTTGCAAGTGTCATGGCGTTGGTTTTCAACCTGCGCCACGCTTCCTTATAGTCAGTTGTTGTACAGGATTTTCGTAACGGGAAATCGACCGCCATTTCGGCCGTAATTTTGGCCCACGCTGCCTGTTTCCTGCGTAATATGACAGCAGTTCCGCGCTTTTCCTCTATCACTTTCGCTCGTTCCTTCACAGCCAATATTAGCACCATGCCCTCATCTTCGCTGAACTTATCATTCCGTTTCTTGTCGGACATCATGCATGGAATCGTGTGCGTCAGATCTGCTCACTGGACCTACAATCACGTCCGTCGAATAATGCCCGCTGTACACGATCCCTCAAAGTTGGATGAAAAAAACTTGACCAAAAAGATTGATCGTCTACGGCGGAAAATTGGATGAAATATTTTGCGTCAATCAAAGATTGATGGAATATTTTGCGTCAATCAAAGATTGATGGAATAGAGCCGGTCCTATTTTTGAATGACGAATTGATAAAATTTGACCGTGTAAAGCAAGGTTCATTGGCACACGGAATTGGTACGATTCAGGTCCGCAAAAAATCTATCAAATGGACTTCAGCGTTGTCGTATCCGGAAAACTAGGGGCAAACGGACTGGAAACGGATCGGTTCCGTGTGCCAATGAACCTTGCTTAAGGCGGGCGTGGATATTTATTGAACAATTAACCCTCCTGAAATAGAGTTTTCGAGTTACTAATATCATTTTATGAATGGAGGTTATGCAACTGGACAGGTTTTGTAATGCCATTTTGTGAAAGATTGGATCAATATGATTGACCGTGTATGGCGGGGTCCTAAACCACTTCTAAATATAAATCCACTTCTAAATACAAATCCACGTGGTTTTCAACCTCGGCGAACACGTGCTCATCAGCCTCTGTCCTACTTTCGGACTCCGTCGGTAAATAGGGGAGCCTATGTGAGCCCCATGGATTTTAAACCAATCAGAATCATTTCTTAATTATGAAGTCAGTGAAAAACAACAAAATGCCCGAAAAAAACATATTAATCGCAAAATAATCGGTCTTATTATTAGCCCGGACACTACTAGGCATAAAAGGTAATATATACCACCTGAGTGTTTTGAAAGCCGATAATGATTTAGTGCCGAAAACTGTGTCGAAAGCTCATTTTGGACCAAATATAATGGTCACTTAAAGGGACTATAGGCCCACGTGAACCAAAAATGATTGATCGTGTACAGCGACCTTATAAACAAAAGATCATTTCTTCGTAACTATGCACTTAAACACACGGTTATGCGTTCTCGGACGAGTCCGCACCGTTTGACAACGCACGGTTAAGAGAAAATCGCGCTTCGTAAGTACCGCCCTAGATCTTGATGTGCATATCCGAGTTTGGCCGAAAACGTGGAGGAAAGAATAAAGTGGTGGAAAACATTCCTACGAAACCAATACTGACCACACCACCACTCAGTGGTCATAACTATCACTTAAGTGGGCAGCATACCAGGTGAGCTGATGGCGAAATTGTAAACGATTTGATCTCCTCCGATCTTCTTACCAGCTACCGCAGATTAAAGCGATATCGTTTTGTGGTTCTGTGGTGGTTGGCGATATGCTCGGTGAGAAGCGATCCCTCTCGCCTCAAAATCAAACCATTTTGATATTGGACAATCATCGCCGGCGAGAATATTCCACGGATCGCTGTCCAGCGCATATAGGCTACCTGGCGTCAACAGCCGACTTTGCTCCGGTTGGCCATCAGTCAAGGCAAAATGCGAAACAAAAAGAGATAATCACTTTTATACCAGAGATTTCCGGGAAATATCAGCAGATAACCACTATTATCTGTTGCCATTGATGGGCAATTGTACATTTGGGCTGGCAAATATAATAGGAAAATTTTATTCGTATTTTTGACTTCAGTTTTCTCAAAGGTTACTCTGGCAATGTAGCGTACAGTCCTGCCTTTAAGATAAGGAAACAACAAGCTACCGTATATACGATCGTAATACGGTAAGCACAAATCATCAATATCTGTTGCTTTGATTCTCTTGCGATAGCCGTCACTGGCCAAGAAGATATGGATATATGCTTGAGAATGACAAACATGATATGTAAATATATCACTATCCTTCCATAATGCGCGAGGAAGATTGTTTAATCTGTGGTCGGTTCTATCCGTCATGAACGAAGCAATCGTGACTTGGTTTTTAAAATGGACCCTCGTTAATTCTTCTTTGCCAAAATAATATCCTACGAAAACTAAGAGATTAAACAATGCCCAGTACTTGCCTCCCCCACAGTTATGTTTCTTCGGTGGAGTACTCATTGCCCAGAGAAATATCTTTGTCTCATCAGGAGAAACTTCCATTGTTTTTACTCGTTGTGTTAGGTTATCAAACGCCACGAAAGAAATGAACTTTCCTCTCCAGTTGTACAGCTGTGCTGACGTAACGTGGTACGAAAGATCTCTCCATGTTTTATAAACCGACTGATTACTGAACATCAGAATCAACCTTCCTTTATAACAAACTAAATCAATGAGACGAGTGTTGAGTTCAAACAGTAGTTTTGGTGATTGGCGACGCAA
>NMRB01000651.1:197493-208222 GCA_002633025.1 Notospermus geniculatus
ACCTCTGTGACCTTGAAAAGTAGGTCAAATCAAAAACCCGTTATATATGTTATGTATCCTTATTAGCTACACCTATGATAAAAATTTGAAGATGATCTAGTCATTAGTTCAGGAGTAATTGTACTTTTTGTGTTTATGGTTTCCGCCACCTGGTGGCCAAACTGAGAGTCGAATCGGACCGAAACTTGGTGTCGTGGGTCATCTGACCTAGGGGTATATATGTACCAAGTTTCAGATCAATAGCTCCAGTGGTTACGAAACGTGCCCTGCTAACGGACAACGACGGACGACGACGACGGACGACGACGACGACGACGGACGACGACGGACGCTGCACCATCGTAATAGCTCACCCCAGTGAGCTAAAAATTAATGAAAATATTTCAAATCCGTATCAGTATGACTGAATTACAATAATTTCTAAGGGAGGGTCTATAGAGGAAGTGCAGCGACGATTGTGACGTCACTGCCGCGACGAGATGCCGCCATGTTGGACGTCACGTCCAACGCATTCGTAGCTTCAAATGACGTCCAACATGGCTGACGTGCGAATTATGACGTCAATGATGACGTCACGTGAAGTTCCTCTATAGAACACCATCGATACCTGTTTTTCCCCATCTTGGATTTTGTGGGTGTGTCGTACGGCGACGGACCAACTTTGGGACTCTTCTTCTTCTTCTCAATCATTCGGGCTTTGTCCGCCTCGCGTACCTTCTTCTTACTGAAGGAGGAGAGAAAATAACATTGATTTATTCACCTTTAGATGTAGGACATCCCTGAGTCCAGAGACTACTGCCTGTCAGGAATGCTGATGGAGGTATCAATACGAAAGCATGTAATTTCGCAGCTGGAAATTTTCGCGAATCGAGAATTATAGACATATTCGCGGCAGGATATTTTCACGAGTCTCCGCCATTTTTTCAGTTTTTTTTTCACGGACCATATTTATCACTTGCCTGTATTTATATTCGCAAGAGGAAATTTTTGCGACTCGTACACTCTCGCAAATTCGCGAAAATTTCCTGCACGCAAAATTTTCCTGCTTTACAGTAACTGAGAAAATGGCCACTAAACACAGGATTACTGAAGTGCCATTTAATCTTAAAGGGAACAGTGTTAACCTCAACAGATCTGTTCTCAACCAGTATACAGTACTTCCCTGCTGGCAACCCCTTGTCATTTTGAACATGAATCATGATAAATTTCAAAGCAGTGCGAGTGAGAAAAAACTGTGACATCATGGAAATCTGGCATCTGTAGCAGGCAGCCTAAGGCAAGGGGTGTTAATGTTCTTTAATGTGGCACAAGTGACAGGGAGATTTGCACTTGACATGCTTGAGGGTTAAGGGAGCAGGGGTCTTGGGAGGTTTTTTGTTGGGGGGGGGGGGGTCATGAATCGACACGACAACGGGGTCCTTTTTCTCTGCAACAAGTGAAAGTGAAGCTGAAACTGGTAAATACAGATAAACTGGATATAAGTGAAAAATGTGATGACGTGACAAATGATTACAGCGTACTTAGCAATTTCCATCTCACGTTTTTTCTGACGTTTCTCGGCTGAGCGCCTAGCCTCACTACAAAAGCGAAGAGAAAGCGCTAAATGTTAGTAAAAAACAAAAATATGATAAATGGAATGCAAAAGGAGGAAGAAAGCTGTTAAACTCTAAGTAACTATCAGAACAGGAGACAGGATATGAAGTCAAGAAAAATCAAAATGCTTAGGATTGTTCTGTATGAAAATCATAGTCCACCCTTTAAACCAAACCACTGATTGCAGAAACATTCGGTCGAACAAGATCATTTAAGACACATCTACATTATCTAGGGCCGTATTCTAGAAGCTTCCTTAACTCTAAGGTTTACCTTTAGCTATTCGTTGCAGGGCAGAATACAAAAGCTTAAAGTCTTAGTGGACCTTACAGTTACAATGTAAGGAGGCTTCTTGAATATGGGCCACAGATGGTGTGTTTAGAGAGAGATTTGCAGGGTTTAAGGACAAGATGAAGTCAAGAAAAATCAAAATGCTTAGGATTGTTCTGTATGAAAATCATAGTCCACCCTTTAAACCAAACCACTGATTGCAGAAACATTCGGTCGAACAAGATCATTTAAGACACATCTACATTATCTAGGGCCGTATTCTAGAAGCTTCCTTAACTCCAAGGTTTACCTTTAGCTATTCGTTGCAGGGCAGAATACAAAAGCTTAAAGTGGACCTTACAGTTACAATGTAAGGAGGCTTCTTGAATATGGGCCACAGATGGTGTGTTTAGGGAGAGATCTGCAGGGTTTAAGGACAAGCAACTCCACCACACATATTCTACATCTGACATGACTTTACATCCACCAAGCACTGACAAACTGAACAGAATAGACAGCGTGAGACCAGTTTTTTCAGCTTTTGAGTCAAAAACGTGGACATTGGAGACACAAGCCTGCACCTGACAAGTTTGATGTTAATCTGACATCCGGCATGTCAGAAAATGACACCACAGTCCGCAAAGGCACTGACCACATGAAGCACTAGCATTAACAATGACAACATCTGTTACCCATAAGAGTTTAACTTCCTTTCATGTCTGGCTTGCTCCGTTGTCTTGCTGGACAATACAATCAAAATAGCAGAAAACGTGATTTATCTTGATAATGAGAGTGAGAGGGTAATCAGAAAAGTATCACTCGGAAAACCTCAGCCATAGACATCCCGTTTAAGTTGTCCGTGCATAGGAATACGGAGTGAAGATACTGTATTTTCACACCTCTGAAGTACAGGAGAGTATCTCGTTGCCCAGCAACAAGATGCCGAGAACATAAAGTACAGCTGGGGCATGTGACACCAAAATTTCGATACACAGCAGTTGAGACAGGGAGTTTATCAGATCCATTTTCGCATATGATACTGGTTAAGGTACCTGGAGGTGCAAACTGCTCTGGACCAAGGATACTGAATAGATCCTGCAGGTCCCCATCTGAAACTGAACACAGAATTTGTTCAGTTAGGCCTACTCACCTCCAGCAGTGTAGCACAATGGCGACAATGATGACCATCAACAGTATGCAACAAGCAATCGGAATGAGAATGAGGTTGAGGCGGTCGTCCGGCGACTTGTAATAGATGACATCACCAATCTTGACAATCTCGTATGCGAGAGATTCTTTGACCTTGCCGCGAGCCGTCGCAGTGATGGCTGGAATAACAAATAGATTTAGTCACGCCATGTAATTTTCTTGGCCAATCAGAGAGAGAGCAGGATGAGAAAACTGATGATTTATCGGAATTCTCTTATCTGAGGGTATTCTTACCTTCTACTATTAATTTTGGCAGTACGAAATTCGTTGGTGCAGAAGACAGAAGAGGTGTGTTGTCCGGATACTTCACGTGAAAGGTAACCCGAAGATATGCTTTATCCTTGACCGGGTCACTGTTGATGTAGACATTGGCAGGGATAAAATTTCTGAAAAAGTATTCGGGACTTTAGTTACTGATGTGTGGGTATCCCATGCCTGCACGCCCACAGCGGAAATCTCCAAAGAGAGGTTCAATCTGCTCAGTATTCGTCATCATTACAGAAATACTCACGTTGTTCCATTGATGCCACAAGCAGTAGCGTTGGCAGAACAATACGTGCTCACAGTGCCAGCTATCACTCTCTTGAACTGATTTGCAAGGCCCTGATCATTCCACTGAAAAAATCAAATAGTTTTTAAATCAGGGTTAGAGAGACACTGCCAATTACTCAGTAGAATAGAATATTCGGGACTGCCCTCTGATTCGATATCTTCAAGTTCTTGTCTGCAGAGGCCACAGAGATAAAGCACACCTCAAATTGTTCATTCTGACAATAGCACCAGGTATTGAGCTTGAATAAGTAGTGGGATACCATTAATAATTCATGCAGAATTACTTGGGGCTAGAATTAGTCCTCTGAGATTTAACAGGGAGATTATTAGCCTGTTGCCATTGGTTACAAGCAGTACATCAAACATTTACAGCAATGTTTACCTCTAAAGCTTGTTCAACATTGCAATGAGACATTCACCTAAATAATATGGAATGGAGTGTAGATCAGGTATAGCCTATGTGGCCTATTGGCAGAAATTGCCTTCATACACTGACATACTTACAGTACTCAGCCTCAGTTCGTAGAAGGAAACAGTCACAGCCTGGGCCTGNCATCTTCATCTTCTGTTTGCATAATTAATGGGGTCTAATTAATATTCATTATTGTCTGCTTGCCATATAAGACCAAATTTCTGTAATTCGGCAAGCATTTGCTTGCCAAATAACCACTTCCTATTATATTACAAATTAGGGCTCCAACCAATCAAATTTCGTTCCGGACCTTTTCCACTGTATGCATTGACTTCTAACAGTCGTGAGGTTCACATGACTCCTACTGACATTGTGTATCTGTTTAATGCCAGCCACTCATCTCATTCGTAGGTCACTGCCGTTCTTGTAGATGGCAGCGCAGGTCACCACACATCTGATTTTCTCTCTTTTTCATGCAAATCATCACTTCTAAAACCAAAATACCGTAATAAAACACGCTTCTCCTATTGTACTGTACAAATAGGCCGCTCTTTGTAGGCTTCAAGCCCTAACTAAGGAGGAGATAGGGCAGAGAGTCCGGTCCACCGTAACTGTGTACAGTCATTACATAGCAAGGTATAGCAGATAACAGGTCAACTCAGGTTGATAACAAAATCCAACATGGCTACCGTCCATTATAGTATAGATGACCATTCAGACATAACCATACAGGAGCAGACTCTTGTGTCTTTGGCTTGCATTCCTAAGATTCTCATATCTTTTATACTGGTGTAACGTTTTTCCCCGCGTTTTTCAGTGTGGCCAATGTGACATGACAATAGATTGACGGAATAAGGTGCGACTTGACAATGAGCGATACACAGAGAAACAGTGAATCTGTTTCCCAGTGTGTTCCAAACAATGGGAGTCACACATAAAAATGGCCACGCTGAAAAACATTACACCTGTTTGATCGTGAGTGGCGGCAGACCTATCGAGCAGCCGAGCTGCCTGCAAAAAAAACAACTTGTTTTGGGAGTGAAGAATATTTCTATCAAAGAGGGCTTACCATTTCGCCTGAAGCTCTCCAGATAAAAGAAAAAGAAATATGCACAAGACATACATCTTACTAACAATCTTATAATTTTGTTTGTCAGTTACATGTTACGTTACCTGTAGCTACTCTTAGTAAGGCGAGCTCCGAGCATCAGCGCCGCATTGGAGTCATCAAAATGAAACTAGACCTGAGAAATTTGCTTGACAGCAAATTTGATGGTCCCTACGCCAGAAAGTGGAAACTGAACAAAGAAAGGGCAAGGAGAGGTATGACTCTGTGGCGCAGAAATCAGGTTCTTGGGGTTCCCATCCTCCTGCAATGTCTTCCTGGTCCTGGTACAGGACAAATGCAGGGTGGGCAATTCCGCTAATCTGGGCCAATGTGGACTCTTCATCATCAAAGAACGGAATAGTTTTCCAGTGGGAAATGGTTAAATTGGGTGTTCTGCAGGCGTCNAAAAACGAGGGAAATCTCTATGTTTTGATCAAAAATCGCTTCAAATAACTTGATAAAGTCGTTTTTTGAAACTATCGAACCGTTCAAACCTGGATACAAATATTAAAAATATGATGGTACTACTTGATTTTGCACTGATTGAGTGGTTTTCGAGGAAATGTGTGCCAATTGAATCAGGGAAGAAGAAACAAGGAAAGAAGAAAGAAAAACGATACCTAGGCCCTGCTAATCTCAAGATGGTCCCTACATTGAGAAATGTAGGGACCATAATAACCGGGCCAACTCGCCGTCTGTTTTCAACTGCGTTACGATTTATTCGTGTGCATAGGCCTACACTCGTGACATAATTCGCATGGGCATAACCATTGAGATGCTCCGTCCATCACTGCGCTTTCGGACGAACACATCGTCGGTTATTTGGCAGCGAACTCAAAATTCAGAGAAGGCATACGTTTTTCTCATTTCCAACCGCAAAGTCTAAATTCAAATCCGACAACGACCAAGGTAGCAGGCCTACAATTTTGAGCGTTCATTCGAACTTCCACAGGCACAAGGTGGCTTTATCAGAGCGTCATCCATGTCATCGGCATAGCCTCTGGGAATACACCGACCTGGTGTGCTTTGAAATACGCAAAATCTGAATTGACTCTTACCCTTTTTCGCCATATTGTAATATTAACACTGAGAAGCTGTGTTGAAATCAGTGAGTGGACCACACATAATTTCTTGTTGAGATCAAAACCGGGTGATCTCCCGTCCAGGGACGATGCTTTTGAACACTCTAATAAGGAATGTGGAGAAAATGAATACATCGCCTTCCCTATCTTAGATTCACACGAATGCGTAGTCATCCTTTCGAAATAATCATGGTTAAACCGTTCTTCGTCTTGAAGCGGAAAGCTCAAAGATTTGACAGTGATGGTAGTAACTATCAGCAAGCACTTGGCCATGTCGTCGATTAACATTGAATGGTTCAGTTTATAGGCCTATATAATGACATCTGACACCAGTGAAGGATACTCTAATATGCTTTCTGTGCCGAATGTTAAAAGGTGCTCTTAATTTAAACCTCTTTTCACATCCTGCAACAGTTGTTTTTCAGATAGTATACATGTACATGTACTTCTACAAAGCAGGAGCAATGGACAGTTTGAACTTGACTTTGAACTACATGTAACCTTCGGGAGCTATAATTACAACAAAAAAATATTGTTACCATGGTTACCCTCCTGATTTTGAGAACCAATACAATCTTTCCCTTTTGAGACCAGAACTAAGAACTGTCCTTTCACCAGGATACTACTTTTGACGCCGAGCATCTGCAGGTAGTTTGATGTAGGTCGGTACGCTAAAAAAAACCTCGCTAGAAACACGACAGTGACGTCCGTTTGGTGCAAAATTTTACTTGTATCGAAATTTAGATTCCTGGTACATGATCACCGGCATACCCAACGTACATGAACATGGAGGTATTCACTTAATCGAAAGTGGTAATGGGAAAAATTGTCAAAATTGAAAGGGAAGTAGCTAAGCCAATTAAAGTACACTTTCTGTAGTACTTTCCTAAACCCATTGAGGTTGGGACTGTAACCTTTCCACATCCCAGAACATGTTGATATCATTTTATACTTTTGTTGACGAATGTGATCATATGTTTTGATCAGCGTATCAGGAGGCACCAAAATTATTTCCCGACCACGATATTCTCTTTCATTGAAGACCGTTACAACATGATCAAAATTAGTCATTTCGATCGACAACAAGAAAATGGTGTATCGTCTTTTATAATTGCCATCAAAAATCTATAAACAGGTAGTTGTTTTCAAGAGTCTTTCCAATTGTGACTGAATCAATGAAGTTTTTCTTTCTTCAAATAGTTGAAATGGTTGGGAAAGTTACGCCAAGCCAAACCGGAAAAATGTCAGAACTTTAATTATCACATCAGAACTAATGTAATAGCGCGTCAGAATTAGAAAATACCCGGTCAGTACTTGTTTTAAAATGTATTTATGACTTGTAATAATATCATCAGCACTTTCATAATGTCATCAGGACTTATTAGTCAATGACATTTTCCTTCGTATATTTCGATACCTTTGGTATTACGACAATGGCACCAAGTATAATAAAAGTTTGGTAAAATAAAATTTACGGTGTACCAGAGGAGAACATCCTTGAAATGCAGGTCCGCCATACAGCAGCCTGCTATTTGATGATTTGAATGGTCGTGGATACATCAGCACACACGTGAAATAACTATCCGGGCAGCCTGTGCAACTAGACGCAAGGGCCCAACGCGCCGCGTAGCGGCCAACAGCGAAGCCAGCCAAAGACTTGTCACGGGTCAGTCAATAGAATTGGACTCATAGGTGAAATGCGCCTAATGTTCAGATGGAATATACCGGACGGTTGGTTCACGTTTTTAGTGGCTGTGAACGTAGATGAGTACATTATGTAGCGATATACTGACAGATTTGCTGGGGACTTGCTCTGTGGATGTTGTGAAATGCGATTTTTCTAAGATTATTCTGATTTGTGACGTCATTTCTGTTATCATAAAAATATGTTGAGTAGCTGGGATGTATTTATAAACATTTATTCAGCAGCCACCATCATGGCCGGCTGGCGCATCGGCAATCTCGTACCCAGAGATTAGTTACGCTCGGCCGAGGTTGATGGTCGCTACACTAATCTCTGGAGACGGCTAAGCCCTAGCGATGGCTTCGGGAACCAAAATGCAAGGCAAATGTGTTACACACGGCGCATCCCGCTTCACTCCAAGTTTAATACAGTGCGCCAAGTAGCGCTGTGGATTTTCCTCAATAAATATAACAGATCCCTCGAAAAAACCTTTCTTAGGACATTTTTGTGTGTAATATTTTATACTCAAGTCATCTCAAGTCATTTCAGTGCATTTGTGGTTAAAATTCGGTCTAAAATTGCACGATACCAAAAATCACACCTAAGGCGTGAAATGGCTAGCCGTCTCCAGAGATTAGTGGAGCGACCATCAACCTCGGCCCGAGCGTAACGAATCTCTGGGTACGAGATTGGCGCATCGGTAGAGCGTCCGGCTATGAATCCGGGGCACCGGGTTCGTTCCTTGCGATAGGCGACATTTTTCACGCGTCTGTTTCTCTGTTTATTTTTTTGCTGAACACTTTTAGTCGCAGGACGAATATCTCCCCAGCCCTTCCATTTCCCTGCAAATCTGCATTTGCTAATAAACACTTATAACCACAGATACCTGTCAGCTGTCCTGCATTCAGAGAGACTCTGAATGCAGGGGTAGTTGACTACCATCGACATTCCCCTCCCAGTCACCAAAAATATCAACATCCCAACTAATGTTCAAGACTACTGGATAGTCATCAGAAGGCATATGAATGATAGACTGATAGGAGAAGGGTTAAACCCGGAAAAAATTAAAGCATCAATGAAACATGTGTCACTCTGTCTGTTGAAGACTCCTCAGTCACATAATAATAATCCCCATCAATCTCACTTTGGAAAACAAATTTACGCGCTTTTAAAACTTTATCGTTGGACCCAAGAACTGAACTTTGTACAGGAGAATGAGATCGGATGTGCAACTAACTTTTGAACGGTTGGATTTACACCCATTAAATGTATTACAAACAGATAGAAACACGGTGCCTCTTAATCGAAAAAAAACATGTTTTTTGTAGTTTTTAATTAGTTACGTAATTGGAAATGGCATTTTTATGTATTTTGACCCATTTTGTGTTAATTTACATAGCACGTCATTTCTTATTACATAAAGCAATTAAAAACATGCTTGTCTGCTTAATCTAATTTGCCATGTTTCTATCTATTGGTAATACATCTATGGGGTGTAAATCCAACCGTTCATAAGTTAGTTGTACATCGGTTCCCATCCTCCTGTACAAAGCTCTGTTCAATGATAAAGTCAGTTCCAAAAATTCAAACCTTAATAAGACATTTTCCCCAAAAGGGATTTATGGGGATTTCTCACAGTCATATGCATAAAATGACAAAAAATCGCTCACTCCGTAATTTTTCCAGGTTTTGAGACAAGATTGGTCTCTTCTACCAGTCAAATGACTGATCGCGGCTGCAGGCTGCAGGCTGTGGATGCAAGTCACTGTCATCATCCCATGCGTTGAACGTGGACTTCAGATTCCTACCACTTTATTCAAAATCATTAATCTCTCCTCGTCCAAATCCCCGACAACACTTTCTCCTCCTCCGGTTGTTATGTCGTCGACCTTCTTTTCCCTTGCAAGTGTCTTGGCGTTGGTTTTCAACCTGCGCCACGCTTCCTTATAGTCAGTTGTTGTACACGATTTTCGTAACGGGAAATCGACTGCCATTTCGGCCGTAATTTTGGCCCACGCTGCCTGTTTCCTGCGTAATATGACAGCAGTTCCGCGTTTTTCCTCTATCACTTTCGCTCGTTCCTTCACAGCCAATATTAGCACCATGCCCTCCTCTTCGCTGAACTTATCATTCCGTTTCTTGTCGGACATCATGCATGGAATCGTGTGCGTCAGATCTGCTCACTGGACCTACAATCACGTCCGTACGAATAATGTCGGCTGTACACGATCCCTCAAAGTTGGATGAAAAAAACTTGACCAAAAAGATTGATCGTGTATGGCGGAAAATTGGATGGAATATTTTGCGTCAATCAAAGATTGATGGAATAGAGCCGGTCCTATTTTTGAATGACGAATTGATAAAATTTGACCGTGTAAGGCGGGCGTGGATATTTATTGGCTCACGTGGGCACCATAGTGAGCCATTATTTTCGTCCTTGATTTTTCCGCCGGCAAAAATTACGCCTTTAAAAAGTGGCCATTTGTATCCATTTTTGATGTTATGGTTTGTGTGGGTCATTTTCTCGTGTCCAGCAGATAATGAGCTGAGAACGTCCAGTGTGAGTGCAGTAAAGACGGTTTTGTCAGTTTTCTTGGCGGTTTCATGAAGATCAGTTGGTCATGGTTTGCTATGCATCACCGTATATGTTTGTGTACTAGCGTGGGCCAAGAGTGGTCGACGATGGAAAAATGTTGGGACGTTTGGCGGACGCTAGTGCCTTCAAAGAACCATAAAATTGCACCCTGTGGGGGGCTATCGTCTTAGTCAAGTAATCTCTTCCCCGAGTTCGTTTCTCACCTGCAGTTAAGTTCGTTTAG
>NMRB01000651.1:208943-220263 GCA_002633025.1 Notospermus geniculatus
GAAAATGATTGATCGTGTACAGCGACCATAAACGAGAGATCATTTCTTCGTAACTATGCACTTAAACACACTGTTATGCGTCCTCGGACGAGTCCGCACGGTTTGACAACGCACGGTTAAGAGAAAATCGCGCTTCGTAGTACCGCCCTAGATCTTCAGACTGGTCGGGTTTGATGTGCATATCCGAGTTTGGCCGAAAACGTGGAGGAAAGAATAAAGTGGTGGAAAACATTCCTACGAAAACAATACTGACCATGCTGACCACACCACCACCATGACCACTCAGTGGTCATAACTATGACTTAAGCGGGCAGCATATCAGGTGAGATGATGGCGAAATTGAAAACGATCTATCTCCTCCGATCTTCTTGCCAGCTACCGCAGATTTAAAGGGATATCGTTTTGTGGTTCTGTGGTGGTTGGCGATATGCTCGGTGAGAAGCGATCCCTCTCGCCTCAAAATCAAACCATTTTGATATTGGGCAATCATCGCCGGCGAGAATATTCCACGGATCGCTGTCCAGCGCAGAAAGGCTACCTGGCGTCAACAGCCGACTTTGCTCCTGTTGGCCATCAGTCAAGGCAAAAGGCGAAACAAAAAGAGATAATCACTTTTAAACCAGAGAGCTCCGGGAAATATCAGCAGATAACCACGATTATCTGTTGCCATTGATGGGCAGTGTTGCATTCGGGCTGGCAAATATAGGAAAAACTTATTCGTGGTTTTGACTTTAGTTTTCTTAAAGGTTACTCTGGCAAGGTAGCGTACAGTTCTGTCTTTATGATAAGGAAACAACAAGCTACCGTATACACGATCGTAATACGGTAAGCACAAATCATCAATTTCTGCTGCTTTGATTCTCTTGCGATAGCCGTCACTGGCCAAGAAGATGTGGATATATGCTTGAGAATGACACTCATGATATGTAAATATATCACTATCCTTCCATATTGCGCGGGGAAGAGAATATTGGTCGATTCTATCCGTCATGAACGAAGCAATCGTGATTTGGTTTTTAAAATTGACTCTCGTTGATTCTTCTTTGCCCAAATAATATCCTACGAAAACTAAGAGATTAAACAATGCCCAGTACTTGCCTCCCCCACAGTTATGTTTCTTCGGGGGAGTACTCATTGCCCAGAGAAATATCTTTGTCTCATCAGGAGAAACTTCCATTGCTTTTACTCGCTGTGTTAGGTTATCAAACGCCACGAAAGAAATGAACTTTCCTCTCCAGTTGTACAGCTGTGCTGACGTAATGTGGTACGAAAGATCTCTCCATGTTTTATAAACCGACTGATTACTGAACATCAGAATCAACCTTCCTTTATAACAAACTAAATCAATGAGAGGAGTGTTGAGTTCAAACAGTAGTTTTGGTGATTGGCGATGCAAACGTTTCGAGGGTTGGAACACAAAAACCAAATCCGGCATGGATTTGTATGAAGATGCCGGTGGAATATTGTACGTAAAAAAGAGAAATTGATCTTCGTCTTTGCAATACTTAACTCGGACGTTTTTCGCATTGATGAACGGTCGCGGTATCAAACGACTAATGATCCGGTAGCTGCCGCTGGTCTCTGTGTCTGAAATGCATGTGATATGGAGAAAAGGCGTGGAATCCGTTACTGGGAGATTTCAAATTCGAAGTTCATGACTGTGCACTGAATCTGTATCCAATATTTGGAGGTTTGGTCTGCATTACTCTGGGCTGACCCCTAAAGCCTAGCGCACATCGACTTTGCGACTGGAAGCAACTGAACGCAACAGTCGCTATCGATGTGCGCGGAACGACTGGTTACGACTGATCATTGCGGCAGCAAGTGGCACAATCCAGTCTTCAATCTGGAGCGCTCACATCGAACAGGCAACTAAACTGAATGCTACACGGAAATTGTCGATGTCTTCCGAGCGGACCACTCGGGATTCCGTCACGTGACTAGGTGTGCTCCACTAACAAAGGAAACGCATTGCAGAAGAACGCACATCGAAAGCAACTGAAAACAGCTAGATGCAACGGTCGGCAACGAGTAGAACATGAGCAACTGGCTGTAACTAGCTGCAACGGTCGGCGATAGCGTTGCCGGGGCGCGCACATCGACCTGTTTGAGCATCTGATCAGTTGTCGCCGAAAGTTGGTAATGTTCCTGATTATGCAGTGATCTTGCTCTGAGGTTAGGGCCAGTATAAAACAGCTGAGTTACAAGAATTGGTTCATAAACTTCAACAATCAGCGCGCAACTATACCCGTGTTACACATTATACCTGAATCTACAGTAAACATCGGAAACCATTGTCCCTCTCTTGTTTGACGGGATGTGACGTAGGCTATGTTCTGGTGGGTGTCGACGGGGTTCGGAACGTTCCTATGAAGAGTATTATGGCCCGGTCTGGCCAGGGAAACGGAATCCAATTGATGGGCAGGGGTTCGACGTCATGTAGCCTAATGTGGCACGTTAAAGCCCCACTGTATTGAATTTAAACAGCACACAGCGCCGCGATTCTCGACGTCAGTGTAGTGTAAAATGTACAACGCTCCATCTGAATAGGCCTACATTGGAGGTCCCCTGTCGTTTTTACTAATGCGTGCTGAAAACTAGGCCTTGATTCTCTGAAGTAGGTATGAGGCAAGCATTTTGGGGACCTACAGCAGGCCATGAGACCTCTATGTGCACTCTCATAACATTTTGAAAATATCGTAAAATTCAATACTGCGGGGCTTTAACTTTCGCCGAATCGGTTAATATCGTCCTGGGTATAACAGAAATATACCCAGGTTCAATGTCGTCCTACAAAACTATACCCTGGGTATAGTTCGATCTACAAAAGTATACCCATGCAGTACCGTAGTTTTGAGCCTAGGTACGAGTTAGGAATGGATGGCCGCCATTTTGTTTCTCGTTTCAACTGAGACGGCAATTTTGCAATCAACATCGTCAAAATACCAGTCAATATTGTCAGCTTTTATGCTCATCGATAGCATGGGTCCACTGATAACATTTGTCTTAACACAATGGTCCAAACTTACCGCAAGTTACGCTCACAGTTTCAAAGAAATGAGCAAACGAACAGAGCCGATCTGCGTCATATGTTTGTTCAGTGTCGTGCGTTCATCTACGTCCGCATCGACATTACATCAGCCGTGCTGCGAGTACTATTGTGGATTTGAGTGACGATAAATGGCACGAAAAATTCTTTGATGAATGTCGGTCATCCAGGCTAACCTGGGTTTTGCGCTTAGTTCGCGCGGCTCACACCGCAAACCCCAGGCCCACTCCAGAAGAAAATCTGTCAGGAATGCTGTTCGCTGCTCTTGTGGTGCACCCCCACTGCAAATACGGCATGATCGTTTTTCAAATTAATAAAAGTTGTTGTCAAGAAGAAACTTTCGTCCGATAAATATAGCCTATAACTTGATCGCAGGAAAAAAATATTTTTTTTGTTGATTGCTGTTTCTGCATAAATACATCATATCGTCCGGAATGGTTGCTCGATGAAACAGCCCAATCTCCACCAATCAGATTTGAATTTACATCGCCATACAAGAGCCGAACCCAGAAGTAAACATTGCTGCACCATACATGCCTTCGGTGTCTGTAACGCAGTCTCTGATTGGCCACCCTGTTGATCTGTGGCGGCTGACACGAATTTCATTGGATTGAATCGGCGGTGTTGGTGTGGAGTTAACGGAATGCCATCACCGCCGGTAAATCGGCATGAATGTCGGTACGATATATTAAAATGGTGCCCGTCGTGTCGGGCGGTAGAGCGATGTTTTTCGACTTGTCATGCTTGTGCATGGTCATGTGGATTTTGCAAGAACAATCTCGTCTGCAGGTGCTGTATGCAATCCTCGGTATACTTTTGTAGATCGAACTATACCCTGACTATACCCAGGGTATAGTTTTGTGAGACGACATTGAACCTGGGTATATTTCTGTTATACCCAGGACGACATTAACCGATTCGGCTTAACTTTCATTTAATCCTGATTGCTCAGGGCCAAGTGTCGCTAGTATGTTGAGATTGGGTGAGGTTGGGAGTGTCTCAATATGAAGAGACACTTGCCTGGGAAGGCCCTTCGGGGTGGAGCCGGGACGGCCAACAGACCAAGTGTGTCGGGGAAGATCTATTTCGTCTTCCCAATCTGATTACAGGTGTGACAGGAATCAACGTCCTAGGAATGCAAGTCCGCCACACAATAGTCCGCCATTGTAAGGTTAATATTCGAACGGTGATGTCTCCATAGCCATATATTCTAATCCAAAGTGGTGTGACGTCAATCGTCACGTGAGGTTCAGATTTCTTCAGTCGGTTTCGGAAGTCGGATTTGGTGAGGAGAGCCGGCGAGCGAGGAAGGATACCATGGTCATAGAATATCATGTATCCCGAGATAAGTTGTCCATCCGACGATAGATTCGGACGGAATGAGGAGCAGGCGCGATAAACCGGATACTTACGAACAGGAACTTCTGGCTTGATCGAGAAACCCACTCACCCCACCCATGTCAAGGAAAGGCCCCGTCGGATGTGTGTAATGTGTCGGTAGAACTATTTCGTCTTCCCAATCTGATTACCGGCACTGCACACATTTGGCGGCACACTACTGTCGTGGACTTGCATGATTCCCATTTCTTTCATACTGGTGTAACGTTTTTCAGTGTGGCCCATGTGCCAGTGAGACATGAGAATAGACTGCGACTTGACAATGAGCGACATACAGAGAAACAGTGAGTCTGTTTCTCAGTGTGTTCCGAACAATGGGAGTTACACGGAATGAAATGGTCCATGGACCATGTGCTCACCCGTTTGGACATATTAATAGTGTAATGACAGAGAGAGGCACCTGTCAGTTATGAGCAACCCGGGTCAAGTCATTCCCAAGTTGCAGGACTGAAATGATTTTTGGGTTATGCCACCTGCTGGCCATATTGGATGTCCGATTGGGCCAAACCTTCACATGCACATAAAGGTCATCTAGAGGGAGCCATATAGCACATTTTGAGCGCTCTGGACGCCATGTTCCCGGAACGCCGCGACGCGGCCAATCTTCGAAGCAAAGTGACGTCAAATGTGGAACACCGCTGTGATATGGTTATGTAAATAATTTTTCGAGAATGACAAATGAAATGGTCCATGGACCATGTGCTCACTGGGTTGGACGTAACAGTGTAATGACAGAGGGATGAGCAATCTGGGTCAAGTCATTCCCGAGTAGGACTTTGATGATTTGGGGGGCCACCTGGCGGCCATATTGGATGTCCGATCGGGCCGGAACTTCACATGCACATAAAGGTCATCTGCAGGGGGCCACATAGCACATTGGTGCGCTTTGGGTCACGTCGTTCCTGAGTTAC
Organism: Notospermus geniculatus; assembly: GCA_002633025.1. Lineage (NCBI taxonomy): Eukaryota > Metazoa > Nemertea > Pilidiophora > Heteronemertea > Lineidae > Notospermus > Notospermus geniculatus. Next base: position 214,302 of record NMRB01000651.1, read on the forward strand.
AGCTCTTTGACGATTTTCGGTTTACGCCACCTGGCGGCCATATTGGATGTCCGATCAGGCCGAAACTTCACATGCACATAAAGGTCATCTGCAGGGGCCCACATAGCAAATTGGAGCACTTTGAGTTAAGTCGTTCCTGAGTTGCAGCACTTTGATGATTTTGGGGTTACGCCACATGGTGGCCATGTTGGAAGTCAAATCAGGCCGAAATTCGACATGCATGTAAAGGTCATCTAGAGGGACGTAAATGTCAAATTTGAGCACTCTACGTCAAATCGTTTCTGAGTAAAAGCAGTTACTTGATTTTCAGGTTACGCCACCTCGTATTGGATGTCCAATCGTATTGGATGTCCAATCGGGCCGAAACTTGGTGTTTTAAAGGTACCCCTCCAAAGCATGTTTATGCAAGATATGAAGTCACTTGGTGAAATAATGACAAACTGTGGCAGGTTCGTCACTTTTGTTGAAGAATTGTGGCGGGTTCGTTACTTTTGTAGAACTTTGACCTCTGTGACCTTGAAAAGTAGGTCAAATCAAAACCCCGTTATATATGTTATGTATCCTAATTAGATACACCCATGATAAAAATTAGGAGATGATCCAGTCATTAGATCAGGAGTTATTGCACGTTTTGTGTTTTTGGTTTTGGCCACCTGGAGGCCAAGCCAAGAATCGAATCGGACCGAAACTTGGTGTCATATGCCATCTGACGTAGGGGTATATATGTAGGGGAAGCCGGGGCACGGTGAATCAAGGGGCACAGTGAATCAGGGCATTTTTTTCAAAACTGGCAAGCGGCAATGTCATAATGACACCATCACTATTTGTGTTTGGGGACACCCATCCAATAAAGTTTGCATGGTATCTTCAGGATCACTACTTACAAAATAGGAAGCAAAAGTATGTTTTTAGCCATCAAAAGTAAATTTCTGCCAGTTCAGTTCATATGCCATATTCTGAACACCACTCAGAGATATAAATAAAAACATGATGCAGTAGTTAGCATGTCTATTTGTCATTATATACTGAATGGGAGTTTGCTCAGAACAAAAGCAGCATGGACCAGGAGAAGCAGTTTAGGTCAGTGTGCACATGGGGCACATTGGATCGGGGCACAGTTAATCACTGTGTTCACCATGATAGATTTTGATTTTACAAGTCAGATAATGTGTGCTCATCATACCTTATCGGCATTTGATGTATGATTACGACATAATTAGAAACTGTCTGCCTTCTTTTACCGATAGTTCATTTTATAAGTAATTAGTTCAGTGTGCTCACCCAGACTAATTGCAGATGTCACACCCATACAGTAATTTTGTTCACCTATAATGAGCAAGTCTGTGCAGCACCTTTAACAAGGTTTAGTGCCAAATAAATTTTTGCCCCGGAGGCTGATTCACTCTACACCGGTACTGGGGCACAGTGAATCACTTGGAGTTTTTTTTTTCAAATGTGTCTCACCAAAAGTGTGAAGGTGGTGGCCAGGATCTAATGCCTTGTGTTTGTACACAACACCCACCTCTTATGCTCAGCACAGAATGGTAAGCTTGCTCACAATAGACTATGAGAAAATCGACAAAATAATTTTTCCGATTCACTGTGCCCCGGCTTCCCCTACCAAGTTTCAGATCAATAGCTCCAGCGGTTACGAAATGTGCCCTGCTAACGGTCAACGACGGACGCTGCACCACGACAAAAGCTCACAGGTGAGCTAAAAATGGCCAGGCCGAAAAACATTACACCTGTTTGATCGTGAGTGGCGGCAGACTTACCGAGCAGCCGAGACAACACAGCATTGGTTGCCTGCAGAAAACAACTTGTTTGGGAGTGAAGAATATTTTTATCAAAAAGGGCTTACCATTTCGCCTGAAGCTCTCCAGATAAAAGAAAAAAGAAATATGCACAAGGCCTTGTAAGTAATAATTGCATGTGGCTATTCTTAGTAAGATAAAGAAAAAGTTTACTGCCATTTTTCTCATACCGGTACGTAAGATTCGTATAAGATTAGTGATTTTACAAACTTTACAGAGTGGAAATGATGCCGTCTGTAGCTTCTTGATATTACCGTTGATTTTCGTCGAAATTATAAGTCGTGGATTATAAAAAATGAGATAGGAAAAGTTGAAAACCCTAACCATACAATTAATAATAATTCACGTATTTAGGTTTATTTTATTCCTTGAAAGGGACTCTAATCATACAGTGTCGTTTTGGCTGATAGAGCACATATTTATATAGGCCTACTGAGGTTTGACGCTTTCGTTTCCTAGCCTCCGTATTAGATTGGGCAATCGCTCTCGGTCATTATCCCCCCCCCCCCCCAAAGTGCATCGTACTCGATCCAGCTTCCGTACCCACCTCTGAGCATTATCGCCGCTTATGAGTCATCAAAGTGAAATATCCGGGCCGTCTGTTGTCAACTGCGTCACGATTTATTCGTGTATATTGGTTCATTCCGATTTCGCCTAATTGTATTTCGCCAAATTCACAATTCGCCAAAAAAAGTTCCATTTCGCCAAATCCCATTTCGCCAAATTCCCACTTCGCCAAATTCCCAATTCGCCAAAATCCTGTTTCGCCAAATTCCCAATTTGCCAAATTCCCATTTCGCCAAATTCCCATTTCGCCGAATTCCCGTTTTGCCAAATTCCCATTTTGCCAAATTTGTTATTCAGGTTATAACCCCTAATCTAATGGACTGATCCAATGCAAAGTACTTCAGAATAGAGGGTTAGGGTTAGGATAAGGCCCTTGGTTAACAAACTGGTTCACTCTGGATTTGGAAGGGATGGGACTGATGTCTCCACCTTTAAAAAGGACGGGTGTAATGTGCCACACCCAAGGTTACACAACTCTTAGTAGCAGTGTTTGTTCCCTTGACTATATCTGCGCTTATGTCAGTGTGTACATGAAGGGAGCGAACACTGCAAGAGGAGTGTAACCCAAGGCATATCAGACGAACAAAAGAAAATTGAAATTAAAAGCCATCGTTATTGTATTTCATTCTGTAATGAACTGACAGGAAATCATTTTTATTCATATAAAATACACAACCAGTAAATCGTTAAGCAGGCAAAAACAATAACCCAATTTCATTGAATGAAATACATTCAGGGTAAATCAGCAGTTTATCAGCTGGCGAATCCTACTCGCCCCTTTTTGCTATATACAGAAAACAGCACGAATTAGAAAAAGATACTAAGAAACGCATCTTTTCTCTGAAAGTTTGCACTATTTCGTCGTCTGAAAAATATCGTTGAAGAATTTACCTAGAAAATAACATCAGTCTTCTTCGGAATGAATACAGTTCGCTTAATTTGTTACACTTCTGGGCCTGCTTCAAAAATTGTTAATATTTGGAACGATTCATTTTGAAAGAACACGGGGGTGTGAAGTAAATTTTTGGCGAAACGGGAATTTGGCCAAATGGGAATTTGGCGAAACGGGAATTTGGCCAAATCGGAATTTGGCGATTTGGGAATTTGGCCAAATTGGAATTTGGCGAAATGGGATTTGGCGAAATGGGAAGTCACCGTGTGTATTCACTCGTGACATAAGTCGCATGTGCATAACCATTGAGATGACGTCCATACGACTGCGCTTTCGGACGAACACATCGTCGGTTATTTGGCAACGAAGTCAAAATTCAGAGAAGGCATATACGTTTTTCTCATTTCCAACCGGAAAGTCTATTCAAATCCGACAACGACCAAGGTAGTAGGCCTACAATTTTGAGCGTTCATTCCAACTTCCCACAGACACGAGGTGGCTTCTTCAGAGCGTCATCCATGTCATCGGCATTTGCTCTGGGAATACACCGGCATGTGCTCTGAAATACACAAAATCTGAATTAACTCTCACCCTTTTCCGCCATATTGTAATATTAACCATGCGAAGCTGTGTTGAAATCAGTGAGTGGACCACACATAATTTCTTGTTGAGATCAAAACCGGGTGATCTCCCGTCCAGGGACGATGCTTTTGAACACTCTAATAAGGAATGTGGAGAAAATGCATACAGCGCCTTCCCTATCTTACAAGTATGCGTAGTCATCCTTTCGAAATAGTCATGGTAAGACCGTTCTTCGTTTTGAAGCGGAAAGGTCAAAGATTCGACAATGATGAAAGTACCTACATGTATAAGCAAGCACTTGGCCATGTCGTCGATAAACATTGAATGGTTCAGTTTATAGGCCTATATAATGACCTCTGACACCAGTGAGGGTACTCCGATATGCTTTCTGTACCGAATGTTAAAAGGTGCTCTTAGTTTAAACCTCTTTTCACATCCTGCAACAGTTGTTTTTCAGATACATGTACTTCTACAAAGCAGGAGCAATGCCGTTGGCAGTTTGAACCTGACTTTGAACTACATGTAACCTCACTGTAAAAACGAATGGGCTCGAGAGACCCATGATTTTGTCCACTACCTGGACACATGGGTTTGAAATGGGTTCAATGGAGAATGGGTCCATGGTGCCCAGAATATTTGTTAAACAAACAGGTCTATAGGTTCCAGTAACCCATAATGAGAGTTTCATAGGTCACTTTGGCCCATCTACGAATGCTACCGTGGGGTGTTGGCACCCATGAGCAGCAATAGTAGATGGGCCAAAGTGACCTGTGAAACTGGTCATTATGGGTTACTGGAACCTAAGGACCTCCTCGTTTCAGGCTCGAAGAACAAATATTCTGGGTACCATGGACCCATTCTCATCTCAAACCCACGTGTCCAGGTAGTGGACAAAATCATGGGTCTCTCGAGCCCATTGGTTTTTACAGTGCTTCGTGAGCTATAATTACAATCCAAAATATTGTTACCATGGTTACCCTCCTGATGTTGAGAACCAATGCAATCTTTTTCCTTTTGAGGCCAGAACTAAGTGCTGTCCTTTCACCAGGATACCACTGTTGACACAGCATCTGTAGGTAGTTTGATGTAGGTCGGTACGCGAACAAAAACCTCGCTAGAAACACGAGAGTAACGTCCGTTTGGTGGGAACACTTCTATTCATCCAGCTGCAAAATTCTACTTGTATCGAAATTTAGATTCCTGGTACATAATCACCGGCATATCCAACGTACATGAACATGGAGGTATTCACTTAATCGAAAGTGGTAATGGGGAAAATTGTCACAACTGAAAGGGAAGTAGCTAAGCCAATTAAAGAACCCTTTTTGTAGTACTTTCCTGAACCCATTGAGGTTGGGACTGTAACCATTCCACATCCCAGAACATGTTGATATCATTTTAAACTTTTGTTGGCGAATGTGATCATACGTTTGGATCAGCGTATCAGGAGGCACCAAAATCATTTCCCGACCACGATACTCCCTTTTTTATTGAAGACCGCCACAACATGATCAATATTAGTCATTTCGCTGCTCGACAACAATACAATGACTGTAGTATTTTATAATTGTCATCAAAAATCGATAAACAGGTCGTTTTCAAGAGTCTTTTTGATTGTGACTGAAGAATGAAGTTTTTTGTCTTCAAGTAATTGAAATGGTTGGCGTGACAGTGAATAACAAGAGCTGGCCAAGGCCAGCAATGAAGTCGTTTCGAAGTGCTGTGTGATAGGGGGCCTAGTTTAAAGCTGAACTTAATAGATATAAACCCCAAGCGGCAGAGGTAGAAATTACGAACAGCCACAATTAAGGCACTTCCAAACTACCTCTGAAAACGATACATCCTCTCGGACGGTCACAGTTGGTTTCACTTGCCACCACGCTCTTGAACAGTAAAGATCTCAGCACAGCTACCAAATGAGAAAAAAGTAACGAAAAATAATCTATGATGGCACCGAGATTCGAACCCACAACCCTCTGATTGATTTGCCAACCTCTTTCTGTATGTGCCACGAAGACTGCTTGCATACAACGACGCCGATCTACAATAAGGCCACATAAAAAAAATCTTTAGTTTAGCATCAGCGCCCGCCTCGAATTTTTTTTTT
>NMRB01000651.1:230022-282503 GCA_002633025.1 Notospermus geniculatus
TTGATAGGGTAGACCAATATGCACAGCACAGAATCTTTTGCATGGTATTGGTTGAGAGAAAACCGACGCTGTACAATTATTGTCTTTATAATTCTGAAAGGGAAACATTCACAACCTATAATTTGTATCTCAGATTTCAAACAATAGAATCAATATTCTTATGTGTTTGCTTTCGTAAGTCAGCGTTTCTGTAATATTTTTTTGCAAATTGCAACACTGTTATCTCGTCAGGCCCAACTGGTGGCCCGCACTGATCTAGTTTATTTGCGATGACCAATATCTCGATTCGATGTTATTCATATCTCAAGCGTGAGATACGTTGCGTATCGGGAGGCTTAACACGCTATTTGTCTCAGGTAGAGTCACAAATATATCAGGTTTTGCCACTAGACAGATGCTTTCTCGATTCGAGATATTATTATCTCAAATACAAGATATTTGTGTTTCAAAGGGCTTCAAGACAGCACTTATCTCAAGTGGAGATGAATATTTTTCTGTGTGAAGGTGTGCGTGTTAGCAAGCCAACGATTTAGGGCCATATTCATAAAGGGGGTAGATTTCACAAAGGGTGTTTAAGACTTAGACGCGTGTAACTTCACTAAATGCACGCACTTCCACCAAGCATTTAATGACGAAGTTACACGCGTCTAAAGGGCCTGTCACACTGCAGTTGTTCTCAAAACGTCCTGCCCCGTCCTAAAAAAATCGTAAAACGGGCTAGAACGTGAAACCCATGGCCGAATAATGCCTCGGTGTAGTGAAGCACCCTTCCAGTCCATAAAAAGACTGTAAAAAGTTGCCACTACGTCCACTCCGTTCGCAGACAGTTTGAGCCCGTTCGGCAAAATTTTCAAGAACGTACTGAGAACTAGCTCAGTGTGATTGGGGTATTAGTCTTAAACACCCTTTGTGAAATCGGTCCATGGCGTTTAAGACTTAGACGCGTATAGCCTAGTTTATACTTCGACGCAAGACCATCGGCGTCCGACGCCCGATCAAATGGACGCCGACTTCGCGGAATTGATTCACAGTCCAACGTACTTCAGCGACGGCGACCCGTTATGAAACGACTCAAGTAATAACAGCCTCGCGATCGGACGCCGACCAAATCGTACGACGGGGTCGGCGTCGAACGCAAGAACGCGCGTCGGTTGCCGGCGATGGTCGTGCGTCGAAGTATAATCTAGGCTTTAAACTTCACTAAATGCACACACTTCCACCATGCATTTGACGAAGTTACACGCGTCTAAAAATCGTTCCAACGACGGGCAAGTGTAGCAGGAAAATTGAGTCGCTTTATAAGTGATGAGGTGTTCGGCCCTTTGGTCATCACTAACATGAACAGCAGAATGCCTAACGTCAAGATCACACTGAAAATCATTGCCATTCTTTTGGAATGAAGTCCTAGAAAAAGAAAAATCGTATCTTAAAGCTGAACTGCATGAACAAAAAACAGCTTTGATTCCAGCTTTGAAAAAAGACCACCACGCCACGGTGGTGGTCAAGAGAAATAGAAAGGACCATATAAGGCACTTTCAAAGTTCCTCCAGAACATGATAGACTACCAGCCTGTTTGGTGGCGCCACTGTATTCACCAGCGGCCAGTCAATAGAGTAACATCGAGAGATGGCGTCCAATGACGTCTGCATGTCTAAAGGCATTAGGTTCTTTCGCCGAGGTCTGGTGTTCTGTGCCGTACAGGTTGCACCGATCATCCGTCCTGAGCGTCTAAAGCTGCGTTTACCAGACATCCGGAATGCGGTATAGGGAAGCGGAATCCCCGGCGAAATGCATTGTATTTTCCGCTTCCGCGTTCCGGAATCCGCATTCCGCGTGTCCGCTAAAGCAAGGTTCATTGGCACACGGATCCGATCCGTTTCCTGTCCGTTTGCCCCTAGTTTTCCGGATACGACAACGCTGAAGTCCATTTGATAGATTTTTTACGGACCTGAAACGGACCAATTCCGTGTGCCAATGAACCTTGCTTTAGGCTGCTTTTCCACGAGACGTTTGCGGATGCGGTTTCGGTGGCTGGAGCGGGTGTGGGTGAAACAGCTAATGGGAAATACGTTGGTTCGATTTTTTCCACCCGCTCCCGCCTCCTTTTCTGCGCCCGCAAACGCCTCGTAGAAAAGCAGCTTAAACGTAGCTTTAAAAGAAGAAGGTTTGCGCTCGCTTCCTTCGTCATCGCACACAAACGTGTGTGTGGTGTAGGAGGGATCGGGCAAGCCATGAAGAATCACTGATTACCTCAGGATGGTCCTGAGTGGAGTTAATAGAGAGAAAAATACATGCTAGAGATTAAAGGTCATATTTTTGTGATAGAAGTACATGTATAATTTAACTGCAGCAACACTCACAGTCTATCGTGCACAGTATGGTTTATGTCTTACGCACTTTCAGTGGCATCATCCGTTTAAAACCGTAAGGTTCTGTCAGACATTCCAACGGCTCCCCGTGAACCTCGACTGTTCGGATAATTTTCTTTCCTATCTTCAGTGTCTCTCTCATAATCCCGTTGTGTACGTCACGATGGACAAAAGGAAAATACGGTGCAAGTTCACTACATTTAAAAACACTTATCTTTGCGTTGGAGGAGAATGTACCCAATTCATGTTTGTGATCCCAGCCGTGGGTGGAACACTTATCAGGACCACCTGAATAATATGTCTCGAACATAGCGACAGAGTCCTTTGGTGAGTTAATCCACAAATTCTCAAAGGGTCGCTTATGTAGTGGAAAGACGTCCGTCAATTTATACTGAATATGGCCGAACCCACCGTTGTCCCAAAGATGTGTTTTGTTGTAGTTGAAATAGCTGATATCAATAAACGGCCAACTCCAACCCAGCAATGTCTTAATCTTCGAGTTGACTGACCATACTTTTGTTCTTACCGATCTGTCGTCGAACTTGTAGGACTTTCCTAACCTGGCCAGCCCATTAACTAATGCTTTTCTATTAGAAGAATTAAAACAAAGATCTACGTCGTCATCCCAGGGGATAAAGCCGTGGTGACGCCAGCTTCCAATCATAGAACCACCATAAAGAAAGTAATCCAGGCCTAATTCATCCGCCACTTTTAATATTTTCTCCATTAGATCGATAGCAACATTTTTCTCCGTTTGACTCATTCCCTTATCTTTCAACTTTTGAGTGATTTTCTTGAAGTAATACTCCTTTGAGGTCGTGGTCTTTGGTGCCAAAGAAGTTGTGCCTTGACCAGTGACCTTTTTCGATGACTCCATGGTAGTTGCTGTTGGTTTCGTGGATTGACGGGTTCGTTTTGTCGCCCTCCATAATGAACTTGCCGTGGATTGAAACGTTCCCATTAAGAACGATGTCTTAGCCACAGGGTATTTCGTTGCCTTCATTGGCGCATTTGTTGACATTATCAATGGATGTTTATGTCCCGCAGTTGTTCTTTCGTTCCAACGACGGGCAAGTGTAGCAGGAAAATTGAGTCGCTTTATAAGTGATGAGGTGTTCGGCCCTTTGGTCATCACTAACATGAACAGCAGAATGCCTAACGTCAAGATCACACTGAAAATCATTGCCATTCTTTTGGAATGAAGTCCTAGAAAAAGAAAAATCTTATCTTAAAGCTGAACTGCATGAACAAAAAACAGCTTTGATTCCAGCTTTGAAAAAAGACCACCACGCCACGGTGGTGGTCAAGAGAAATAGAAAGGACCATATAAGGCACTTTCAAAGTTCCTCCAGAACATGATAGACTACCAGCCTGTTTGGTGGCGCCACTGTATTCACCAGCGGCCAGTTAATGGAGTAACATCGAGAGATGGCGTCCAATGATGTCTGCATGTCTAAAGGCATTAGGTTCTTTCCGAACCAGAGTAGAAAGTCGGTCACCATTCTATAGTCATCATTTCTACATAATATACTAGTAGATGGTGGGATCCCAGTCTAACAGCAATAAATGACTATCTGACAGCAAACTTTCGATAGAAAACTACGTGGAGCAGCGCCTTAATACTGTACGTGAGACTTTTCAACACTTGGGCACAAAGGATTGTTTTATTTGTGTGGTTTTAGTAAACGGATCAGGTCATACCTACAGCATGATTGTACTCCTTGAACATAGAGGCATGATTAGATATCGTTTTATTTCACCGTCTGTTGCGGTATCAGTTGACACATTAACATGACCAAAGAAGTCAATATTTGCATTTTGACTGCATGAATCTAACTCTTTTATAACTCGCGCTTCGCCTGAATATCTGTGTACACTTCCAGTCATGTTTCATTATATTCGACGTTTTGCGTTTTACGTGTAAACAAACCGTCTATTAGTGTATTGCAAAAAATGACCCCCCTAAGTTATCTTGAATAAATTCAACACCATGCAAGTATGTACTTTAGCTCTTTAAAGTCTATCAGACTAGCTTTTTAAATGTATGAAATTATATGAAATCCTACTCTTTATGGGTGTGTTTCAAAATTGGTCACCCACGAAAATGGGGCAAAATTCAACTTTGAAATGATCACAAAGATTTGTGCCATTGATTTTCCAAAAATCAAATATAATATTTGATAATACATGTATATGCCCTTTATGTTGACTCACCAGCAGTCAAACAGGTCACGTGACTTTTTGAATTGCGCCTAATGGCTTTAATGATCATGTGAAATTTCAAATGTATATCATAATGATATGTAATGTCGACCAATGAGAGCACCGAACAACCCGTAACCAAGCTGGCCTGAGAGAGTTTTTCATTGGCTGAGCGGATCATGTGATTTAGTAGCCATAATAGCACAAGAACATCCGTCGCCAACGGGCCAAAGAGTTCTGAATGCAGCGTGCTGATAGGCCATAAAACTCGCGCCAGGCCCTGACGCCATCTGTTGACCAAACGCGGCGACTTCTACGAAGTGAAGCTGCAGTTGTCGAGAGCGGTAAACCGAAGGGGTGTGGCTCACAACTGTATAGGGAGTTTACATCAATACGACTTTCCTGTAATGATTCACGCCAGACAAAGTATCTTTTTGTTTGCCTACATTTGATAATGACATAATTACTCTACCATATTTCGCTCTATCAAGTGCATTTCAACAGTCTGAGAAATCAACTACTTTTCTCGAAGTGTTTGAGACAATCCAAGGACATAGTAAGTGTAAACCAATGACATAAGACTCTAGTTTACGCTGTTGCTCAGAGATGTCACTGCTGTCTACCAACCATGTTGGGGAAATGGAAAAGGTTTGCGAATGGAAATAAGAGGCCCATGGGCCTGGCGCTAAGCTGATACTGTAGGCCTAGGTTTGATATAGGGCATGTACATGACGCCGAAGGCGTATGGCAGTGTTACAGGATAGGTTGCGGGTGATGTCGAAATTTATTCAGCAAATGTGCATGGTGGGATGGGATAAGTTTGCTAATCATGAAGAGGGACTAGAGATGAATGAATGAATTACATTTTATTTTGGAAAACATACGGTATGCAACCTTGATTAGGTGAGAAGTAACGCTAATAAGTTATGTAATCATTTTTTTGATCCATGGAGAATAAACGGTGATTTTGACTTTAAACCTGTTTTCAATACAAATCCATTCCTCTTTTGGCATTGTTCGCCTTTTATAATTTGTGTGAATGGGAGGTACGTTTTATTGTATTTCATTGTGTAGGTCTACTCGAAACGGGAGACATTCGTTAGAAATGTTGGCAAAGAGATTCTTCATTAAACAATCAGCATTAGCTTAGTGAGAGATCCCTCTACAAAGTTATGTAATGATTTTTTAAGATAGTACTTTACAGCCAAAAACAATGGCATGAAACTTTGATGTGGGCGTACACATGGATTTTCGGCCTATTGTAAGTTCATGCTAAATAGGTATAAAGAGGAAGGGCCTAGCGCCTTATTTCCAGTTGTTACCGCTTGGTGTCAGCAGCGCATGGGACCTCACAGCTCATTAAAATTGAGAATAATATCGTCTTCTAACACCCGTGTGTGGCAGAGAGTGTCTTGTTGTATGATTTGATAGCTGATCCCCATTTAAATTCCTGCTGTGTCGACGAAGAGAGAATTCTTTAAATTCAAGACACTCCCTTGCAAATCTCTTTGGCAACAGTAGCGTCAGCAATCTTGGGTGCCGTTTACATTGACCTGATGACAACGGGCCAACCACAAAAAGCACTCACGTAACTTACTTGAGCGAATTGTCTTGTTTGCTCGTAGGTTGGATAGACTTCCTTGGCTCGTGTATACTTGATGATGCCATCGTTCCAAGTGACGTCTTTTATTGTGGCCTCCTGGAAAAATTCAGAGCAAGCCATTAGGCCTGTTGGAATAGCTAGACATTTACTTTGAAGAGCTGAACCCGTCAAAAGGCATTTTCCCGCCAATCTAGGTAAAATGGAAGAGCATTTAAAGCCCAATATTTAATTTTTATTTAATATTTAAAGCCCACCCAATATTATTGCACAATATGGGGCCCAAAATGGGTCGGTCGTGTGCTTATCTGCCATAATGGATAATATGGTGTTTCTGGGCCTTTACACAAGGCGTTAGGAGTAAAATGTAGTGAAGTCACTGGACTGTTTTGTAAACAAAATGTATTATTTAAAATATCATCAATATTCTTATGAAAAGTTACAGACAAATTATTAGCATTAATTTTTTTATTTTTTATTTTGGTGAAACCATGGATTTGTTGTATAGGTCAGAGTGCCCAACTCTGAGATCAATTACAATATCAATTTGTCTAAAATATGGTCCATTCAAAAATGCTTTGTAGCTCGGTTATTTCTGAGTGCATATAACTGTGGAAGGTGTCATTTTGTTCGTAATGATCTTCTCTACACAATAATCCTGCACAAATTAAGATCCATTCGGTTACATGGTCACCAGAGGCGATTTACTAAACTCACTTTTTGGTACATATTCGGAGTTGCACATTCATGGTACTTCTTGATATGACTAAAACGGGATGTTCTTACCTGTGCTTGAACTAGCTGGGCTAAGGAATGGATGACTGCCGATATATCAATGGGATTCCTATATGTATCTGTCGACGTCCAATTGGCAAGCCTCTCGGCGACATCCAGTATTTTCACCTCGTCAAAGTCATTTGCAGCAGCAAAGGAATCTAACTGCAAATTAGAATTGAATTCTATAAGTGTAAGTGTAGAAAGGCGTACATTTTACATGTAGGCCTAGGTGTTGTAAAGGTAGGCCTACTGAAGGTGCCTGAAGGAAACGTCAGCTGGTCAAGAGTATGACGCAAAACAGTCTCAGAAAATCTGTTAACAGATTAGTAAGAAGAATTGCGGTATGCTTCGCCGACCTTCGCTAAATTTTGAGCATTTCGACCACAGCTAGTTTGCCAGTTCTGTTCAGTCGCATAGCCTACACGGGTCGCAGTCTTGCCGCTAGGTCGTGCTTTGATCATTCGGGGGTAATAATGCATTGTCTTGGTTACGAGGTGAAGCGACTGAATAGCCTACTGCCAGAATGCTCATCAGCGTTGCAAGAAATTCTAATTGATCTTGTAGGCCTACATATACTTGACACAACACCAGCAGATACCGGTAAGAACCTCCAAAATTTGGGCGGTCACTCACCTCTTGTTTCAGCTCTAGGTACGGTGGAGATATACAGTCTTCGATGATTGGCTCTCCCCACTCGCCATCATTCTCTTCTGTTCTCAAGCACGACCGGTTTGCATAGGCTGCAGAAAGAGTCGGGTATTAATATAACACGACGGTTAACTTTCCACAAGGGATTTGAAAGTAACTCTTGTCTGACTGCAAACGATGGTACCCATTCAGGGTTCTTTATCTTCACAGAGGTACGTACGAACTAGCAAGGGCGAGCCTTGGTATTGCTTCTCGCATTGTATTTAAAGGCTCGTTTACACATGCAACTTTTCAAATACAAATTCATGCACTTGTTGCATAAATCTGATGAGACCAAAAAGTTTCATAAAAGTTGCATGTGTAAACGGGCATGCAACTTGTTGCAACTCGATCACGCTGGATGTTGCATCGATTTTTCTGTGTGTAAACCGTCCCAGGTAAGGGCGGTTTACACTAGGTTGCACCAAGTTGCAAGTTGCAGCAACTTGCAACTTGTTGCAAACTACCTGGGACGGTTTACACATAGAAAAATCGATGCAACATCCAGCGTGATCGAGTTGCAACAAGTTGCATGCCCGTTTACACATGCAACTTTTATGAAACTTTTTGGTCTCATCAGGTTTATGCAACAAGTTGCATGAAGTTGCATATGAAAAGTTGCATGTGTAAACGGGCCTGTAGTTTGCAACAAGTTGCAAGTTGCTGCAACTTGCAACTTGGTGCAACCTAATGTAAACCGCCCTTTAGAATCAAGTCGCTAATGCTTAGTTCCCACTGTCGTGCGGTCCGTTAAGCCCAGGTCACACTGTGGCGATTTTGGAGGGCGAATCCCCGCGAACTAGAATGAAATGGTCCATGGACCATTGTTCTCACCCCTTTGGACATAATAGTGTAATGACAGAGAGCGGTATGTTCATGGTCCATGGACCATTTCATTCTAGTTCGCGGGGATTCGCCCGCCGAAGTCGCCACAGTGTGACCTAGGCTTTACGATTGCGGTCACGATTGGCCATTCGTAGCTGATCGGGAATATTTGTTTACTTCTCTGAAGTTTCACGTTTGGATACGAGGTGATGCGAGTCGATACGTTCTGGTATCCGAGTCGATACGTTCTGGTACGATTTGGTGCGCTTGGATGGATATGGTCACGATTGGTCAATTTCAGGTGGCACGAATGGCGCCACGATTGAAATCGTGGTCTTAACCGTGGAGTAATCGTGGTGATCCTATCAGATCTTATCACTCTTGAGGTCAGTCGTGAGGGCAATCGTGTTGATCGTAGAAAATATTTGAACCGTCCAAAAGTTTTCTACGATGAACACGATTGCCACGACTGACCTCAAGATCTGATAGGATCACCACGATTACTCCATGATTAAGACCACAATTTCAATCGGGAACCTAGCAAAATGTTTTAACCGTCCAAAACTTTTCTACGATCAATATGATTGCCACGACTAACCTCAGGATCTGATAGGACCACCACGATTACTCCACCATTATGACCACGATTTCAATCGTGACGCGATTCGTGATAGTGGGAACGTGGCATTAAAATTCGCTGTGCGTTCCACGATGAATATTCCTGATGGAAGTAAAATTTCGTGATGATGAATAAAGGTGATTACCTATTTGTTCCTCGTTTTCTGTGCCTCTCCCCGGACAAGGGACACTGATATTCACCTCAGCCTTTGTTCGTGTCCAACGGACGTTTTCCCTGATTTCCTCATTGCATTGAGCACCTACATGTACAATAACAATGAATGTTATGAATGCTGAAAATAGTTTTTTAATCCTCAGAAATGGAATTCAAGGCATCAAGTTGACAGATTCACGTACCTCACTACCGTAAAAAAAGTTGAAGCTTCTGCCTATTACGTAAAGCCAAAATTCAGGCAGTGACATCTGGTGGCAACACATGAAGTGTATCCCTCAGTTACTTCATCGTTCGCAGTTAAACCTTTATGTTTGATTCCTTTATCGTTAAATCCATCAAGAACGTTTAGTGTTGCTCTTGAAACGAGAAATGATCACTCACCGATAACTCTGCTACAATGTCTATCACATTTTGAGGCAGCTTCAGGCACACTAAAACACTGCGATTCTGAAAGACAGGGTCAAATTATTTCAGGCACAGCTGCCCAAATAAAAGGTCAAAGCAAGCCCGTGGGATAACAACAGACTGAAAAAATATGCCTTTCCTCTATAGGGACAGTCTGTATTCTATCGGTTGAGACACACAATATTTTTTGATGTCATCTACACGCAGAAATAAAACCTGGTGAATTTCTTTAGTCACATTATTGCTCACTCCAACGTTTGACCCCTACATCACCAGGCAGAACCGTTTCCTTTTCCAATGACCCGATTCTTGCCATGGTGATTATCCTTCTGATTTCTGTTCATTAATACTGAGGTTTTGGAAATTGGACGAAACACGAAACACGAAATACGAAGTACGAAATACGAAATTGGACTTCATTTTCAGAACATAATGTATTTCTGGAGATGGTTGGTACCACAAACGTCCCTGCTGCCAGTGCGTCTTTCAGCATCGTGCATAGACGGAGAGAGTTATGGTGCATCTTGGATTTTTAAATTTCCACTTCGTATCTACGAAGAGAAAACGAAAGATAAATTTCAAAGATCAATATACACCGTAACTCTATCGGTCTTACGTCATACGCTGAAAGACACTCTTGCAGCAGGCGATATTTGTGGTACGAACCATCTCCTGAAATACATTACGTCATGGAAATGAAGTCCAATTTCGTATTTCGTACTTCGTGTTTCGTCAAATTTGCGAAACCTCACTAATCACTCGATTAGCACTCCTACTCACGCAACACGCCGGACGGCCAACGCATCCTGAGCTGACCTCGGGTTCCCTCCCGAAAGTCCACCCACTGCACCGCATTACCACACCACATAAACTTGCAATCCTTGTAGACAGACCACACTTCTGAATTGTTAAGAACATAGTCCCAAATATGAAGATGAGCAATTTGACCATGGAATCGAGTTTCACTGGGAATCATTGTAGTGCTGTGGAAATGCTGGAATGACGATCCGCCGATGATGAGTTCCCCTTGACCTGGCACCTGGAAACCGCGGAAGCGAAATGTCCCGTTTGATATTCTCCGGCCGTCGACGAACAACTGCCAGCTACTGTCTGTAATATATTCAAAAAAATTTAAAAAATCATTATTTCCAGGTATACATTTTGTTGTAGCGTGAAAAATCCGCGAACTTGTAAGAAAAGTAAGGTGCTTACAGGTCGACATTGCGTCTTGAAGCAACTCGACGGATCCGTCGCAGATAAAATAACTACCACGCGCAGGTCGACATTTCAGCGATTGAGAGGAACTCGGAGCAACTGGCAGTTACCTCGAACAGCAGGCGCAGGTCGACGGATCTGAGTGGAACAGGAGACAAGTCACCGAAAAGTAGAACATGGGCAACTCGAAGCAACCCGCGGCAACTAGCGGATCCGGTAGTTGCTCGGAGACGCAAGCGCGCTCAGGTCGACAAAATCGGCAACTGATCAGTCACTCCGAGTTCCTTCCATCGCCGGAAAGCTAGTTGCCGCGAGTTGCTCAAGACGCAATGTCGACCTGTAAGCACCTTTCGTCATTCACATGTACAATAACGACTGTGGTAATGCACTGCAAAATGAAATAGCATTCCGATCCTGGAAAAAACAAAAAAAGACCCTCAAACGTGCTTTTTCAAGAATATTGCGTGGGAGTGTCTGGACACCCACAGACCGCTTAGAAACGGTGCATGGAATAAAGACTCTTTTTCCCTGGGTATACCCTGGCGTCCGATTAAATTCCCGCTGCGCCCTGCGCCGCTGTGAACATTTTACACGCAGTCAAGGGGGAAAATGGTGAGTGAGGTCAGAATTTACTGTAGTTCCATCACAAACCAAAAGGTCAGAGGCCGCGGATGAGTCGCACACAGGNCAAATATGAAGATGAGCAATTTGACCATGGAATCGAGTTTCACTGGGAATCATTGTAGTGCTGTGGAAATGCTGGAATGACGATCCGCCGATGATGAGTTCCCCTTGACCTGGCACCTGGAAGCCGCGGAAGCGAAATGTCCCGTTTGATATTCTCCGGCCGTCGACGAACAACTGCCAGCTACTGTCTGTAATATATTCCAAAAAATTTAAAAAATCATTATTTCCAGGTATACATTATGTTGTAGCGTGAAAAATCCGCGAACTTGTAAGAAAGGTAAGGTGCTTACAGGTCGACATTGCGTCTTGAAGCAACTCGACGGATCCGTCGCAGATAAAAAAAACTACCACGCGCAGGTCGACATTTCAGCGATTGAGAGGAACTCGGAGCAACTGGCAGTTACCTCGAACAGCAGGCGCAGGTCGACGGATCTGAGTGGAACAGGAGACAAGTCGCCGAAAAGTAGAACATGGGCAACTCGAAGCAACCCGCGGCAACTAGCGGATCCGGTAGTTGCTCGGAGATGCAAGCGCGTTCAGGTCGACAAAATCGGCAACTGATCAGTCACTCGGAGTTCCTTCCATCGCCGGAAAGCTAGTAGCCGCGAGTTGCTTCAAGACGCAATGTCAACCTGTAAGCACCTTTCGTCATTCACATGTACAATAACGACTGTGGTAATGCACTGCAAAATGAAATAGCATTCCGATCCTGGAAAAAACAAAAAAAGACCCTCAAACGTGCTTTTTCAAGAATATTGCGTGGGAGTGTCTGGACACCCACAGACCGCTTAGAAACGGTGCATGGAATAAAGACTCTTTTTCCCTGGGTATACCCTGGCGTCCGATTAAATTCCCGCTGCGCCCTGCGCCGCTGTGAACATTTTACACGCAGTCAAGGGGGAAAATGGTGAGTGAGGTCAGAATTTACTGTAGTTCCATCACAAACCAAAAGGTCAGAGGCCGCGGATGAGTCGCACACAGGAATGATGCTGCCCTTTGGGTGAGAAAATGATCATGACATATCATTCTTGCATCTCGAAATGTCCTTTTACAAAAACACCTACGCTTCCACCCTTGAAGGCGTTAACTTTGCCTCGCACCAGCGGCTGCTCCGCATTGTACTGAGCACCTTTCTCGTCAAATTAATAATTTTGTCTACAAAACCCGATGGATTTTTCTCATCCGCTCTGAAGTCCGTCCACCAACAGGCGGAATCGATTATTTACATCATCTCAAATTTCCGTCTATACACGAAAACTCCATCGCCGATTCCTGTTTGATGGGTTGTGAAAAATACTGTTATTTGTCCAAAATTAGATAACGCTGTTGACATGGTACGGCACATGAATCAGACGATATGACGCACATCAATCGACTTATACTCGTGAGAGATCAACGTATAGGATTATTTTGGTCCAGAATTCGATAGCTTTGTAGACCAGGAATCATACCCTGTGACAAATACCAATCAACAAAGCGTGTTTGCTAATGGATCGAAAATGTGGCGCCTTAAATACAGAGGTCCCGTATCGTCCAGATTTAGATCAGACAAGACTCGATAATCAAAATGGCGAGTTAATTTTGATGTGGACACTATCCTTCTTTCGTTACAAATCACATGGCATTAAAAACGTGTCGACTGATGTTAGATACGACACCCTGGGGCGACCGCCACGAAACTACGATAGCACTAACAGGGCCTAACAGAGAAACTCTGTAATGGTAAAAGCCATTGCATACTCTCTGAGGCACTGTTACTGCTATCGGAGTTTCGTGACGGCCCGCCCTGATTTTTAAGACCGCCTCCATCTCTGATGGGGCGGTCTTCCTTGTTTTCACTGAATTTCTCTCTCTCTCTCTCTCTCTCTCTCTCCGTCCAATCTGTGGTTTTAGCAAGATAACTCCACAAATACGCCATAAATCGCGACAAAACTTTCAGGAATTGTAGATATACATATTGCACAGAACCCTATTGGTTCTTGGGGTCACCCGAGTACAATAAATGGTGAAATTAGCTCCGGCATGCCTGGGTGTGGAGGTCATCAAATTCGCTACTGAGCGAATTTAACCTTTCTAGGTTAGTTCTGTCTGTAAAAGTGTAACCTGATCCATTAACCCAGCTTAGCGAGCCCTAACATACAATGTATTACAAACTCCATCAGAGAACTCCGTCGTTATCTCTCAATTTTCAAGGGCTCTCTTCAAATTGACTGACAAGTCAATTTCTTCATTTAGTTCCACGGTGTTTCAGGCCAGAAGTACTATTTAAATAATTTGGTATTAAACAATGATTAATGAACATGTACAAGTACATTAAGAAAATGGCGCCGGCCATATCGGACGACACACCGAAATGTCACCCCGAGAAAACATTGTTGACCGAGGCCGCTGAGGTCAACAATTTTTTTTCGAGGGGTAAGTCATTCGGTCAATCGTATTGCTGCGGCAGAACTGGTAGCATCAGCAGTACGCATTCCATTGACATTAAACATATGGGCGCCGCAGCGGACAGGTGTAATGTTTTTCACTGCCCCCCGTTTGCCAGTGCCTCCCAACAAAAGATTGACGGAATAAGCCGCGACGTGACAATGGGGGAGGCACTGATCAACATGTCTTTCTGTATTTGAGTGTCCGCCGAACAATAAAGCGGGCATTGTCATACGGGAGGCATTCTCATACATTACACCTGTACACGACTGTTTGAAGCTAGTGCTTCGTGTACATGTCTATCTCGTAAGCATTGCTGGCCATATATGGCAAACGTTGTGGTTAGTTTGCGGTTTGCGGTCAAAAACTGCGAGCACTAAGCTAGAAGTACACAAACAAGTATTCTCCCCGCAGATTGAACCTTGATTAGGTAAGAAGTGACGCTAATAAGTTACAGAATCATTTTCTTGATTCATGGAGAATAAACGATGATTTTGACTTTAAACCTGTTTTCAATAGAAATTCATTCCTCTTTTGGCATTGTTCGCCCTTTATAATTTGTGTGAATGGGAGGTACGCTGTATTGTATTCCATTGAAGGCCTCCTCGAAACGCGGGCCGTTAAATAGAAATGCTGGCAAAGAGATTCTTCATGAAGCAGTCGGCATTAGCTTAGTGAGAGATCCCTGTGCAAAGTTACAGAATGATTTTTAAAGATAGCCTTTTACTGTCAAAAAATGGCATGAAACCTTGATTTGGGCGTACACATGGATTTACGGCCTATTGTAAGGTCGTTCTAAATAAGGATACAGAGGAAGGGCCTAGCGTTTGACGGAATGGTTATTACCAGATTTTACCGCTTGGTGTCAGCAGCGCATGGGACATCATAGCTCATTAACATTGAGAATAATTTCCACTTCAAACGGTCGTGTGTTGGCCTAGATGACTGTTGAACATTCTGCTCCCTCTATTCCACTCAACCTTTTGATGTATTCGCGCTAGACATGCTAATACTACGCCAATCGACACCATAGTAGGGTTTAATCGGAGAGTGCCTAATATTCGACTTCAAATATTCGAAGCCGCAAACGAAAAAAAAGTCCGCCATTTTGTTTTCCGTGAGTGGTGGACATTGCATCTTGAACGGGAGACATTGAAAAATGTCCACTAGCTCAGGTGACGCGTCTCGGCCAATCAAATTCACGGATTCTCTCTTGAGGCACGATATTGAATTATACATGAGTTTATAATAAGGAGGTTTAGAAATCAAACGGTAAACGTAAACGTTAACGAAAAAGTTATTATTGTACCGAAAATGCAATATAAAATCTGGTTAATGTGCAGTATGAAAAATAACGCTGTCGTAAAGTTTACGTATATCGTTTGATTTCTAAACCTCCCAAATGTCTATGACTTCCTCATCACTTCGCACTGTAGTTTTTCTTCCCAGCTAGGTAGGAGGGTACATTTCTTAAGACAGATTCTTCTCTACTTTTCCCCTTCTTTTCTCCACAGCCGGCACATCAGTTTATTGTATTTCCATCCAATGTGATGTATTTTACATGGATTCAAAAAACCAAATTGTAGCCTAATTTTTAATTCGTAATTTGTGTACTCTCTAAAAACGAAAGTCAGCGAAATTGCCTCTAAAAGAGCTACGTTAGGGACTGCTCTTTTGAAAGATCGAAATCCTCGAAAGAGTGAAACTTTGACTGGCCTTGACCTGGAGAATTTAATTTCCTTGGTTCTCTCACTGTGTCGAAGACTTCGCTGATATTTCATGACAAGAATGGTGTCAATAACCTCATTGAAAATTAGCTCGTTTAGTTTTTCGCTCTTTCAAAAGAGCAGGCCCTAACGTAGCTCTTCGAGAGCCAATTTCGCTTTTTTCGTTTGTAGAGAGTAATTTGCTATTCGTGACTCTACTTTTTGTTAGTCATAATGCCCTTATTTGACTCGTGACTCCTGAAATAGTACTACTGTATAGTATTTCCTGTTACGCAGCCGAACGAAGCCCCGCACAGAATAGTAGTACATTTTTTCATATCGATTCTTTGATGTCTTTGATGTTGTTCATTTATTGCTTCATTCAGTAATGAGCAGATACCCGCTGTGCCACGCCTGTATCGATAACAACCGCATATTGAACTAGTGCCTTTGAGTTCGTCAAATATGCATAATGAAGCATGTGGAAAATCGGAATGTAGTAATAAACTGCATGTATTTGGAATCGAAACGTTGTTATACAACTAAAAGCACACAGACCATAAGGTTGGTCTACATGCAGGTAGGCCTACTACAGTGATTTAAATGTCGTCTAATCCTGTGGAACAGAATACCGGTACCCAGTATCTGTAGGGTAACGGCTGTCTGCAAGGGTCAGGGGTTAGGAGTTAGGAGTAGGAGTAGGAGTAGGTTTAGGGGTCATGGGTAGGAGGCCAGATATCAAGGTTTGTGGGATAGGGGTTAGGATTCAGAGTGGACGACATTCACCCCTTCAGCCTTAATTACATAATAAAACTAGAACTGTGAAATTTGCTTGGCAGCAAATTTGATGGTCCCTACATTGCAGAGCATTGAGAGGGAAGCATGAAATGAGGATCTGTAGGCCTATGAATGGAAGGAATAAGGCGTGTTTTAATAAGGAAAATATTTATTTGGTACCAATTGGTTAATTTAATAGAGAACATGATTGACCTGGCCAGCAGGTGTCTTTTCCCTAGTGCTTGCGTGATATGAGCAATTCCAATGATCTACATCGCTTTCTCTCCATCTTTGCTGCTAATTGTCTTTTTCTTACTGACTTTGATAACCTTTAATTGTGTCGGGTGCCTTTATCATGGCAATTATTGTTTCCAGGGCTTTAGTCAAGTTCCAGGTGGTGCCTGATACCATACTGGAAAGAGAACGATTGTGAAATGGCATTAGAGAGAAGCAGCTGTAGGATAAATGGATGGATAGGCCTACAGTGAATGGCAAAGTGACTGTCCAGAATGAATCAGACAGTAGGCAGCCAACATTTCATCGACTGTGAAAGGATGGGGTCACTGGTCCCCTGGTAGGCCTACCATGCTACAGTACAGTACAGTGGCATTGCATGCAGTCACTCAGCTCAGCGCAATGTATTGTTGTAGGCCTATCCCCTAGGCCTTAGCCTAAATGTATGCCCTATTGTATGATCAGTTAACTGCTAACATGGCTACCGACCGGTAGGTAGAATAGAACAAATTAATTAGTTTTGATCAATGCAATCTTATATGAATGCATGGATGGAATGTCACAATGCACAATGTACAACAGCCTGTACAACAGCTGTGCAAACATGACAAAACACAATCTCCAACGCAGACATGGCAGAGGTCAGACGGTTACCGAAAACGCGGAACGCCGTAACACTGGGCTAGCGAGTTTGGACAAAACATGCTCGCTGATTCTCGAAATCTCGTCAGATAAAATGATCAAACTAAACGCCCAATTTTACAAAGATGTGTTGAAAATGCTTCAAAAAAAGCGATGTTAACACTTACAAAGGGCGAATTGCTTCTTTGGTGAGAATATTTTATGAAGTTGACGATGTGGTTCGCGCGCAACCTATCCCCACACTTCCGATCAATCTCGTACCGCAGAGTTATTAACGTTCGTGTATTCTCCGCCGCATTCGTAAACACTTCGGCTGACACTTCGGGTCTTTCCGTCAGTTTCGAGCTCTCAGTTGAGAATGTCTCTGCCATTTGCCATAGGCTCGGGATCCAAGATGGCCGTCGCCTTGGCAGCGATGAGAATAGATGATAAAACGGGGAAAAATCGTCTCAAAGTCATTGAAAAGGTAAGTTTTTAAAAAATATCTAACCTTTCAGAGCTGGAGAAAAAATTGATCTATATGATGGGACTGCTTGATTTTGAGGTCACTGAGTAGTTTTCTTGCAATCGTGTGTTAATTGAGTGTGTGGAAGAAGATAGAAAGAAATTAAAATTTCCTACCTACCCAGTGATATCAAGATGGTCCCTACATTGATATGTAGGGACCATAATGATCAACTTGAACCATTTTCTTCTTTTAGCGGAGGTGTACTCGCAGAGAAAGACTAAAGCATGGCGCACACGAGCGACTAAAATGGGGGCGACTACCGATGCGACTACTAGGTCGCATGCGATAATTACCTTTGAGGTCGATCAGTGATGTCATCCGCGACATCACTGATCTCCCAGTGAAGCATTTGTCGCAAACGAGTAAAAAAAAACTAAAAAAACTAAAAATATGTTCAGTCGCTCCTGTAGTCGCAAGGCTAGTCGCCTAGAAAATCGCTCAAAAAATCGCTCGTGTGCGCCATGCTTTAGGAATGGAAGTCTTCAATACAAAAGCCATGCATTGTCAAATGTTCTGCAGGGTTAGCAATATAATCCTTCACTTTTGAAGATGGGGATTTGGCACAGTGGTGTGCACGCTTTCCCTCAATGCTGGCGGTGTTGCCTTATGTGGAGGCGTGGGTTCGAATCTCGGTGCTGACCAGCGTAGCAATCCTATCATTTCACTTAAGAGGTCATCCACTAGGACAATAGCAACCGCACTTTGATTACAGGGGAGCTTTCTGCGCCTTTTTTTATTTTATGATTTTTGCTTAAAAAAATTTCTCCGCCTTCACACCGGCATATTCTACAGTCGCCAAGTTCTGACGACGTCTTACCTCATCAGCCGGACAACTCGCGTACATTACACTTACCCGTCGAATCGTACGTCCAGGCGATGTGCCACCACGACGTCGTGTTTGGTACTACCTCCGTTTTAATATCTTCACCGTTGAGGGCCAGGCCGAGTAGCCTGTGAACAGTTATCAGGATGACATTCTCTCGATAGACGCGATCCTCTGTGGTGTAACTGTAAGATAGCACCGTGCGCGGGCCGTCATCCCCGGGCCCGAGGAAGCCTGGAAGACGTAGCCATGTTGTTATTGTGAATGCCTTCAAGTCGGGAAATGACTTGCCCAGGAGAAGGGCGTAGGCGACGATCTTTCTGTGGAAGGAGAAAGACGAATCCACCGCCTCCGCTGAAATGAGAACAAAACGATATCAAAAAATGCTGATTCTCGTACAGAGGAATATTTTTCAAGTTGCCAAGTGCACAAAGACAGATAAAAGAATTGTAAGTGTGTACCGTTTTCGATAACCCGATGTCTTTTTCGATAACCACACTTGTAGTGAGAAGGGTTATCGTTGATAAAAACGACCTGGGAATGCGAATAAATTGGAAACCGAATTAGGGCTGTTGTGCCACGTTGGACCCAACCTTACATGTATTGTACCAAAAATGGTTTATTCCCACTTCGCCCGTTCCCATTTCGCCCCCTAACAGTAAATCCATTAAATACTGGTAGCTACCCCTAACAATAACCATTAGGGGGCGAATTGGGAAAGGGCGAAATGGGANTGTTTGAAGCAGTACTTTTTGTATCAACCCAATATTTATTTCAGTCCGGCATCAATTTTTTTGACTTGTAGGTTTGATTTTTTCGTCATGTCAAAACTATGCGACAATAAGGGCTGACATAAAGATGGTAGTTAATATCCATATTATTGCATGTCTAAAATATCAAGATCCCTGCTTGCATAGTGCGAATTTATTGAAGATTCCTTAATGGGGGGTGGGGGGGGGGGTATGTTTTTTGCAACCCGATCTATCAAATCAACCTATTATTCGGACAATTCATGACGTCGTAGTAGTGAGGATGAGGTCCGTCGTGTAAAGTACGTCCATTACTGCGTTTTCGCATTGGTTACGTCATGTACAAACGTCGAAAGGAAATGGAAAAATATCTGTAACCCATTTCAAAGAGGCTCGAATACGCACATACCCAAAGTTATCATGTTATGTACAACCTTAGTCAAAAATAAATGCCCAGCTAATTTTCGGGCATATCTCCATGAATATTTTCATAGCCACGTTTTCGTTTCATGCACATAATCTAGCGCCACTGGGACACCTTTTAAGACCATAAAACTGGAAGTTATTAAACAACTGTGTTTTGGGGAAAAGTTTGAAATTTGGCCAAAATATCATGTTTTTGTAATACCCGGTACTCACTTGTTCGGGTTGAAACTGGCACTGTTTTGAACCGATTTCTTCCCTGACTGCGCCGTTACATGTAAGCGTCACGCTAAATTCACTTTCTGAATGGACGCGTTCGTCGTTTTTTTCTAAACACCTGGCCGAAAATGAATACAATCCTGGCGGCGACAGGGTTGTTCACAAGGTGACTTCAGGGGTTGCACTCTCAAAAAGTATATAGGCCTATATTTGGCGTATGTGCCGTTCTCTTTTAACGCACTGAACCATCCAATTTGCGACTGGTACATGTACTGCGCGCAAACAGTGCGACATCAACGTGTCTAATATGGCGCGCGACTGTAGCTGTAGTTGTAGACTGTTACTTGTAGTATAATATTCATATGATTTTCTCCTGTTTTAGATCATGTTCATGAGAGGTATTAGAAAAAAAATGGCTTGAACTCTACATACCACAATGATATAACGCCATGTCTAAATTTGATTGTAACTCCTTCAAAAGTACGAAATGTCCGCTGGAAATCAAGTTCGTGCGTTGATGACTGAATACACCTATGAGACTTCCGAATGAAAACGTAGGGCAGTTCGACTGTGAAACCATCGATGAAATAATTCATTTCACAAAAGCGGATCAAATTGTCAAGGAGGACAGAGATTGATGTTGACCGTCCGAAGTACCAGAACTAAAACGGAAGTCGATATCCTACAGATGTGTCAACATTTCACTCCTTTAGCGTGTTCGATTACTTCCTCGGGCAAGCCCCGGAAGGAACAAGCTGAGCGTGCGCACAACAGCCAGTAATCGAACGGTCTCGTGCCTTCCTCGGGGAAACCATCATGGCGGCCACAGACTATAAATTTGTCGCCGTCCACAGTAACTTTCCCTAACGTTGCCGCCATTTTGAAACAATGCATCCTGGGAAGGTTCCACGAGAAGACCACCTCGGCGGGTAGGGCTAGTCGCACCTGGTACGAGGAATCCCCGATGACGCAGTTCCGGTGTAAACGAACGGTGTAGAGTCTGTTCCGAGCTAGCTCGTGGAAGTAAACGAATGGCCTATTTGCAAGTTCACACTAGACGCAAAGACCCGGACCACCGATAACGCGAAGCGAGCAAACAGCAAATGTGGGTCACGTCATTCCATTTGGCCTTGTTTAGAGGATTTTCACCGCGAAACTATTCCAAGCTATACTGCGTTAATGAAGCCAAGGCAGACTTTGGGAATCACAAGAACGGCTGCCGATATGCATGTTTAAAGCAACACTGTATTGAATTCAGAAAGTACTTACGTCCTTGGACGTTAGTGTACTATAAAATATACGATGCTCTATATGGATACATTAGAGCTCGGGAGACTGCCTGCTCTTTTTTCAATGCCGTGCTGAAAACTAAGCATTGATTTTTTAAGTACGTATCATGCAAGCATTTTAAGGACCTTCAGGAGGCTATGAGACCTCTACCTGCAGTCTCCTAACACTTTGAAAATACCGTAAAATTCAATACTGTGAGGCTTTAAGCAACTGAATGGTCTGTTTGGTCCAAATCGGGGTTTAGTGATGATTTACAGGCAATTTTAGCCTGTTGGGAATGATGCAGTGACATCATCAAATGAAACCAATTTTGTTCGCAGCGCTCCCGCACTCACAGGCCCAGTAAAGGTGTAATGTATATTATTGCCCCCTATATGCCAATGTATATAAACAAGAATATATAAGTACCAAGAATGTACAACTCAGTAATCGATCAAAAGAGTGGGCATTAGGTTACTTTTTCTGATAATAGAGGGCGTACGGTAATTATAGGCCTTCTAATTAAATAACCAATGTTTAGATTTAAGGGTTGTTGACTGAATTGTATTATTTAGATTAATGTCAATATTCTTATGTAAAGTTACAGACATATTACTGGCATACAATTTTTTTTATATTTTGGTGAAACCATGGATTTGTTCTTTACGTCAGAGTGCCCGACCCAGAGATCAAGTACGATATCAATTTGTCGAAAATATGGCCCATTCAAAACTACTCTGTCATGTCTATATTTCTAAGCGCATATAACTGCGGGAGGTGTCTTTTTGTTCGTAATGATCTTCTCTACACAATAATCCTAAACAAATTAAGATCCCTTCAGTTACAGGGTCACCAGAGGCAAATTAGTAAACTCACTTTTGGCACATATTTGGAGTTGTACATTCTTGGTACTTATATATTCTTGATATAAATTACTATCGTGTACATTTGTAATACATAATGTACATGACACCGAAACTTACAAATTGCGCAAGGTTGCACGGATTTTTTATTGGATCTGGGAGACCACATGTTAGTTAAACTACCCAGGGTAACAGTTTACCCAAGGGTGGATGCAGATTTTAATAAGGGTGGCATGAAGTTGGGAGATCACACCCTTTTGAGACCCTGTATCTTAAGTCTCCAACGAGGTTCCATGATTCTTTTAAAGCCCCACTGTATTGAATTTGAAAAACGCAAATCATCGCCGCGATTCTTGACGTCAATGCACGACGTCACGACGTCAGCGGAGTGTAAAATGTACTACGCTCCATCTGAATACATTAGCTCTCCCTGTCGTTTTTTCTAATGTGTGCTGAAAACTAGGCCTTGATTCTTTGAATTAGGTACCAGACAAGCATTTTGGGGACCTTCACAAACTATGAAACCTCTTTGTGCTCTCTCCTAACATTTTGAAAATATCGTAAAATTCAATACAGTGGGGCTTTAACTGATCTGTGTTATCTACCTGTAAGAGAATAAAAAGTGGGGATCACATCAATGGAACCTCAAGGCAAATTTGACTTATAGTGTCACTTTTGGACTGCTGTAACAAATCCAGGTGGCGTTGGTGTAAAACTGCATTGGCCCATGTTATGTAACACCAATATGGTCATCTTCGTCATCAAAATTTGGGAGATTTCTGTCCATGGCGATGTTATGGAGAACAGCACTGGCTGCAATGACAGCACATGGTCAGCCTGGTTGGAGCCGTATTTTCCCATGTAAGCTATGAAACCTGCCTTTCCAAAGTCCAAATATGTAAAATGTTGACACATGTGTAGGATATCGACTTCCGTATTGGTTACGGTACTTCGGTCGATCAACATCAGTCACGGGACTGTCTGGCATTTTGATCAGTGTTTGTGAAATCAATTAACACACCGATGGTTTCAGAGTAAAACGTTTATCATTCATTGTATATTCCGAAGTATCACATGTGTATTCATTCATCAACGCACGCATTTGGTTTCCAGAGCACATTTCGTACTTCTGACGGAGTTCTAATCAGGTTTAGTCATGGTGTTATGTCATTGTGGTATGTACAGTTCAAGCCGTTTTTTTTTCGAATACCCCCATCAACACCATGATCTAATGCTGATGTCAGGTCGACCTTGCGATGGCACAGAACAGGCGCAGGCTGCCTTTTCCGGAACACCTTGCGCCTGAGGCACGACAGCGTGGAACAATCAGTCGCCGATTCGGTGTGACATGACTGCAGTTGCGTCTCAGTTACGACGATCGGGATCAGTCGCCGACCAAAAAGATCACAAATCGCAAGAATTGAACCTATTCAACTCCTGTGTCATCCCAACGGGCGTAATCCATTCGCAGGTGACCTGAAAACGGTTACGATTCCCTGCGCGCTGATGCTGCTCGTACACATTTTCGTTTTTGTGACCTGACCATGATTGCGACACTTGATGCCGACTGTTCCGTCGTAGCGCAGGCAATCGCAGTGTGACCTGACATCCGCATAATGCTGATGTCAGGTCGCACTACGATTAGCCTACTTGCGCTGTGACGGAACACAGTCGGCATCAAGTGAAGAAATAGCGGTCAGGTCGCAGAAGTGAAATTCTGTGAGCTCATCGTGGAACAGGCAGCATCTGCGCGCAGGGAATCGTAACTCGAATCAGCTCGACTGCGAATGGATTACGCCGTCGGTATGACACAGAAGTTGAATATGTTCAGCTCTTGCGAATCGTGGTCTTTTTGATCGGCGACTGATCCCAATTTTCGCAGGCGAGACGCAACTGCAGTCATGTCACACCATATCGGCGACTGATTTGTTCCACTCGGTCTTGCCTCAGACGCAAAGTGATCAGAAAAAGTCCGTAGCCGACTGTTCTATGCCGTCGCAAGGTCGTACTGACATCAGCATAAAACACGAGCAAATCGGACACACGTAGATAAAACCTTTCCTGAGAACACCAGGGGTTCTTAGTGCTCGCTCCCTTCGTCACCGCACTGTGCGGTGACGAAGGGAGCGAGCGCTACGAACTCCTGATGTTCTCAGGATGATAAAACCAGAGGTTAGGATTACGCTTGACAAAACGTTCATTGGACGTCATTTTTGGTTAAAACCTCGATTAGTGCTTTACAATTTTTTTCTCCGCACGGTGTGTCATGTTGACCTAGAGGTAACATGATCGGAATCCTTTTGGAGATTGTGTCCTCCGGACGTTTTGAAGGGCTGTACATGTACTATACATGTAATATTGTATAATCCTTTGGTATTCCCTCAATATAGTAATTTTAGCACAATGCTACATGTATATCATACACTGTTAGAAATTATTAATTTTACAACAGTAATTTTGTAGTAATTTTACAGAAATTGCCTGCAGCAGTCCCCAGCACTTTCTGAATTTACATATTGTATGATTCATGTTTTCCTGTATTGGTTGGACTCCATTGGACATCCCATTATGATGCCTTCTGAGAGCAATATGAAAATATAATTTGGTCAACCTCCAGTCAATTCTCTGTTAACATTTATTTAAGTCTGTAATTTTACAGATCCAGTCCTGGGGACTCTGCTGCACAGATTTTCTGTAAAATCCCATGTTATTTTTTAACAGTGTATTTTTACAGGAGAATGATAAATCAGACTGTGTATTTTCATTTTATTTCAGGATTTCGTTCCCAAAGGAGGGCAGTAGTTTTCAGTGTGATCTTCACATTAGGCATTCTGCTATTCATGCTAGTGATGACCAAAGATAAGAACACCTCGTCACTTCTAAAGCGACTCAATTTTGGTGCTAGATTAACCAATCGTTCGAACGAACCAACAACGACCGGACATAAACTAACAATGTCGGTGGTGTCA
Organism: Notospermus geniculatus; assembly: GCA_002633025.1. Taxonomy (NCBI): domain Eukaryota; kingdom Metazoa; phylum Nemertea; class Pilidiophora; order Heteronemertea; family Lineidae; genus Notospermus; species Notospermus geniculatus. Next base: position 255,192 of record NMRB01000651.1, read on the forward strand.
ATACGTTTGCCAACGGAGACAGCGAAATACCCTGGGGCTAAGCCGTCGTTATTAATGGCAATGCTTCAATCCACGGCAGCTTCATTATGGAGGACGACAAAACGAGCCCCTGCATCCACCACAACAACAGCAACAAACATGGTATCATTGACTGTTCGTTCTGGTGTGTTTTCAAAAACAACAAGGACTAAATCGTCGAAAAAGGCGGGAATGTGGACGAAGTGGAAGGCAGCAACAACAACGACAACGGAGATGGCGGGAAGGAAGCAATCAAGGGCTAATTCAACGGTCACCTCGGTCAGCAGTGAACCGCCACCTAAAACCACGACATCAAAAGAGTATTACTTCAAGAAAATCGCTGAAATGTTGAAAGCTAAGGGAATGACTCAAACGGAGAAAAATGTTGCTATCGATCTAATGGAGAAAATATTAAAAGTGGCGGATGAATTAGGCCTGGTTTACTTTCTTTACGGTGGTTCTATGATTGGAAGCTGGCGTCATCATGGCTTTGTCCCCTGGGATGACGACGCAGATCTTTGTTTTAATTCTTCGGATAGAAGAGCATTAGTTAATGGGCTAGCCAAGTTAGGAAAGTCCTACATGGTCGACGACAGAACGGCAAGAACAAAAGTATGGTCAGTCAACTCGAAGATTAAGACATGGCTGGGTTGGAGTTGGCCGTTTATTGATATCAGCTATTTCAAGAACAACAGAACACATCTTTGGGACAACGGTGGGTTTGGCCACGTTCAGTTTAAACTGACGGACATTTTCCCACTCCATAAACGACCCTTTGAGAATATGTGGATTTACGCACCGAAGGATTCTGTCGGTATGTTCGAGGTATATTATTCAGGTGGTCTTGATAAGTGTTCCACCCACGGCTGGGATCACAAACGTGAAACTGGTACATTCTCCTCCAGAGCGAAAATAAGTGTTTTTAAATGTAGTGAACTTGCACCGTATTTTCCTTTTGTCCATCGTGACGTACACAACGGGATTATGAGAGAGACACTGAAGATAGGAAAGAAAATTATCCGAACAGTCGAGGTTTACGGGGAGCCGTTGGAATGCCTGACCGAACCATACGGTTTTAAACGGATCACGCCACTGAAAGTGCGTAAGACGTAAACCATACTGTGTACGAGAGACTGTGAAGTGTGGTTGGAGTTCAAAGTTTGTCACAAAAATATGACCTTTATCTCTAGCATGAGAACAACGTTAGTAAAACATGTACAGCAAAAAGAATCGCTGCATTTCCCTGTAAGACGCGATTTTTATCCACACTGTATTGAATGGTAGTATCCATTCTATGGACCGAGTCCAAATGGACTAAGTAACTTGGACTGAGTGCCAGAAATATAAACAAGCCGTTTTGTAGATAATATGCATGATGTCTGATCCAATTACCGTCCTCTGCACTCGAATTGGAGCTACCTTGTCCCAACGATATTTCCTCGAAATATCGATACCCAGAAGTGTTGATTCTAAAATGCAGAATGTAAGTGGAACGTCACTCGCTAAACTCGCTTTTTTCTGCTTATTCTGTTGCTTTGGTACACTCTAAAAAATTTCTTGTCGTACTGACAAGCTGGAACTCGTTCTCAGCCATATGCTTAAATTGACAAGGTCTATCTTGTCAATTGACAAGTTTTCAACTTGTCATCCTCGGATAAATGAATCTTATCATTGAAACAGATACATCATTCTTGTCATTCAGGTTAATATGAAAAGAAATTAAAATTTAAGCGCCAAGAGACTGTTATACGGTAGTTACAAGTACTAACAACAGCTACGTATGAGAGAAAAACCCGACCTAATTTCTAAGCCTACGATGGGATTCGAACCTACGACCTATACAAACTACGAGACCTAACCCCTAAACCCACTCGGCTAATGAGGCAACGATGCTGACAGCATGCTTAGCGTTTGAAATTGAGCGATGGATGTGAAGTATGCGCATGCGCAGTAATGCCACCTACAACTTATCGTCATAACTAGAGATCTTGTCAACTGGGCAAACCGAAATCGTCACAGAGATGTGCGACACGCCTTGACAAGTAAATCGTGTCATGAATGAGAAAAATGATGGGGAGTACTAGTCTTATCAGTACCTAAAGCAGTATCCTTTCATATTATCTACAAAACGGCTTGTTTCTTGCATTTTTCACATTTTGGCACTCGATCAAAGTTACTCAGTCCATTTGGACTCAGTCCGAAGAATGGATACTACGGTATTGAATATAGGAAGTCCTTACGTCCTCCGATGGTAGTCGCTCGCTTATCTATTTTTGGTGTAATGTACCGTACTCCATCTGAATGCATTAGAGCTCTACCCGGCTGCAGTTTTTTCAATTTGTGCTGAGAACGAGGGCTTCATTCTTTGAAGAGTAAAGGAGAAAATTGCACAAAACAGACTTGATGGGGTACTTATCCAGTTTTGTAAAAAACATATGCTTTCGTCAAAGTTATTCATATTTGTACCGTGCTTATGAAATCGGCTGATACCCTTACCCGTTTCGACTTCAAATATGGTGGCAAAAGCAACGGCAAGACTGTTCTGTACATGTACGTACATACATGTATAAATCCCACTTGTATAAATCCCACTTATAAACAAGCCCAACGGCAATAACGGTTCGCTGCTGTGAAGCCTAGTCCGCGCCACCATCGATGGCCAGATGAACCAGGCTTGCATAAGGCGGCAGGCTATGTTAATAGGATGGTGACCAAGTTCATCCTAGTCTCGCGCAACCAGCCCCTTGGTCATACTCCGAGGTCGTCAGACCGAGGGTCTGGCACGGAACGCAATTCTCATTGTAGTGACCTCATTTTGATGATTCGAAATGAGGTCAGCTTCGCTGATTGGCTAGTCACTACCAATGTATTATGCATGCATGCATGAAGTGCAGTGTAGTTGTGTTCTACGTCATCAGTTGTAGGTTGATTGTCCGCCATGATGGTTTTACAACGTTACAAGTCAAAGTAACCATATGGACCAGACTCTAAAATTGGAAATTTATTGGAAATTGCAAGAGTCTGGTGGCATGAGACTTAGTTCATCCACACACACACACAAACAGCGAGGGTAGACACCGCCCGGGACTGCTCCACAGGACTGTTCGAATCTACGTATTTGAATGAATTAGTTACAAATCAGGCATGGAAACTGTTGCTGCACACAAAAGAATGAGTTGAAGTGTGGTACCTTACCTGATGAGGGTTAGTAATGGTGTCATAGCGCTTCGAATTTCTCAAGTGATGAAAATGATGGCCGCCATTTCTACTGAAGCACAGTGTGCCGCTGATATCATGTGATTCAATATGACCAATTAGAAGGCGTCCTCAAAAATAGGGGCCTAACTTAGAAAATTTCTCAAAAAATCGCATAAAACCCCCAAAGCCCATGATATAATTCGAATTTCTTTACTCAGGACGCGCTTTGACCTCAAATGATTTGAATATACATCAGTAGTCAATAGATTTCGTAAGAGGAAAGGAAGTGGTTATTTGGCAAGCAAATGCTTGCCGAATACCCAGAAATTAGTCTTAAATGGCAAGCAAACATTAGTGAATATTCATGACCACCGATCGGTATGGACCAATGAAAATTAAGGCCTAATTAGACCCGATCAATTATGCAAACGGCAGACTGAGATGGAGTCCTCCGACTAGCCTTCGCCACCGTCGCAAAAAGGCATCGAAATGTTGTGATTGGGAGCAGGCTATGCCTCGAACGAAGATTAAGACGGCGTTAAAGGCATCGAACTGTTTATTTGCACAGCTAACTGCTGTGTACATGTATGCAGTAAAAGTGTAGTCTTGGACGCACGTCTAGCTCATTAAATATGCAGCGCTCCTAGAGCAGCTGGCAGGGGAGACAGTGTCAGTGGCGTGTGGTGGAGGGTGCCTTGCGGTAGGGAGCCACCAACAAGGGATTTTCAGAAGAAAATGTCCATTTATCGAGCCTGGTTTGCCAAACAGTACGCGAAGTTTGGCTTAAACGTCGAGTTAGGCCTACATGCATTGCCCTGAACCAGGTAACAAAATCCTCCGCATGTCTGCAGTCAGTTGACTAGCGTAGTGCACAGGATGTCGGCTCATCATTCTGAAGGTCGGAGGTTCGAAACTCGCGTGGTCTCACTCGTGATTTTTCTTTGTTTTTCTATTTTTCCCTTTTCTCTTGGTTTTTTTCTTTTTTTAGCTCGGAAAAGGCATATCAAGAAGAAACGTTATGTGTTTTCGTACAAAAATAGACCCGAACAGTCGAGGATGCCAACAAACGACTGCCGGGTGGTGGCCTCATTGGCCACAGTAGTCAATGCTCATAGGTGTGGTTGCCATTGACTTGAATTTGAATTTGTTGTTTGGGTCCCGTTAAGTAAGTTCCAGATAAAAATACTCATATTTATCGCCCCAGCCTGCTTAAAATCAGCGCCGTGCCTCTTAAAAAGTACAACATGAACATCAAGTTTTTCTGTGTAATTGTCCCCCCCCCCCCCACACACACACACTGATCTCCTTTGGCCCTACTTGCACCTGGATAGGTTAAAATTTCCTCCAAAACAATTGGCATACATGTATTTGATTGCTCAATAACCGAACGTGCTGAATAATATGGCAAGCACATATAATATGCATTATGAGGCGTGTTATGCTTGCCAAATAGGGACATGTTTCAGCATTAGATGGCAAGCATGCTTGCTAAATAAGGATGTAAAAGGGAGCTGCCTGGCAAGCATGCTTGCCAAATAAACCCGGCCAAGAGGAAAATGGCGAAAAATCGGGCACAGAATTGAGCAATCGGAAAAGTGTGATGATTTTAATGTTGGGAATGCCTGAATGCCAGCTCACCAATATGCAGTCGTTCTTCGTGCCCGATCCCAACGGGGCGATTGCTTACCTTGTCAAGATGCTCGGGACGGATGGTCAGTGCCTCGGCTAGGCAGCCTGTCGTGCCTGTGGGACACTCGTCACCAAGCCTCCGGGCGGCGTTCTCTGATGTAGGCTAGCACTTTCCCTATTAAAAAAATAGCTATGGTACCTTATGGTATCCGATGGTACTTCATGGTATTTATGGTATTGTATGGTACATTTATACCATGGTATATTGCTATTGTATAGACAATTACGATATAAATATCAAGAAGTCAACTTCCAGAAACTTGCTAATTTTCGACCCCAACCGGGGTCTTCCTGAGGCACTTTTCAGTTGGAGAGACCAGAAAAAAGGTCTTTTCTGGTCTCTCCAACTGAAACGTGCCTCAGGAAGACCCCGGTTGGGGTCGAAAATTCACAAGTTTCTGGAAGTTGACCAATCTCGTACCCAGAGATTAGTTACGCTCGGCCGAGGTTGATGGTCGCTACACTAATCTCTGGAGACGGCTAAGCCCTAGCGGTGGCGTCGGGAACCAAAATGCAGGCAAGTGCGTTACACACGGAGCATCCCGCTTCTCTCCAAGTTTATACAGTGCGCCAAGTAGTGCTGTGCATTTTCCTCGAAAAAACCTTTCTAATGACATTTTTGTGTGTAACATTTTATACTTAAGTCATCTCAAGTCATTTCAGTGCATTTGTGGTTAAAAATTCCGTGTAAAATTGCACGATACCAAAAATCACACCTAAGGCGTGAAAATGGCTAGCCGTCTCCAGAGATTAGTGGAGCGACCTACAACCTCGGCCCGAGCGTAACGAATCTCTGGGTACGAGATTGGAAGTTGACTTCTTGATATTTATCACCTTGTGTGTCAATTTTTGTGCTTTCTTCTTTGGAACAATAGACAATTACCATAGAAAATCTATGGTATTTCTCTATGGTATCTCCAATGGTATCATATATTATTTTTAGTAGGGTTGCGAGAAAAAAAAACACTGGATCGGAAAGTCTGCAGTATATGCTGTAGCCCCAGGCGTTGACGAAATCAAGATATAGGCCTAAATATGGCTTGATGACCAACCACCTTAAAATATGTTCGAATCATTGAGCAAAGAAGGCCTACATCTAGGCCTACCGGAGTTACCATGGAGCATTCAACAGATTGTGAAGCATCCAACAGATTGCGCTCTACTTCATGTTTGAAGTTGTCTGAATGAATTTTAGGCCAAATCGTGCTTTCCTTCCAATATAATCTGGCATGAAAGCATCACCTGCACAGACTTTTCTGAGAGACGTGTGCAAGCTATAGGTGCAGGGGTTTCGATAAACAAGCATACCAACAGCTGCAACGTTTTCAGCCGAATACTGCGTACATGAATAATACACGTACATGTATAACGCACGGTATAAATTCGATTTATTTCTCCAGTGTATTTGGAGAAAAGGAGGACATCTGGAATGTTAACATGTGCTTCTGGATGTCAGCCATATCAGCTGATCAATTGTGGTTTGTACGTTCGTCGTTGTAGAAGTAGCTTTTGAAATCTGTACGTTGCCATACATTTAGCAGGTAGCATGAACATGATTTTGACATCGACCTTCACCTTCAAGGTCATTTGAACGCGCACAGGTAGTACGCCTGCAATGTATGTAGATATGCGGTAGGTTCTAAACCTGGCACTGGCACGCTGGTACTGGCACTGGCATCATATTATGGTCAGAAATCATGAAAAATGGTATATTTACCTAACAGTTATTATTTTGGAAGATAATAGGATAATAGGGCCAACCAGTTGGATCAATTATGTTGAAAAATCTTTAAAAAAACTATAATTTTTTTTCAACAAAATTGATCCATGTTAAACTGGTTGGCCCTATTATCTTCCAAAATAATAACTGTTATGTTATATACATTTTTTTAGCTCACCTGGGGTGAGCTCTTGTCGTGGGTCTGCGTCCGTCGTCGTCGTCCGTCGTGTTCCGTTAGTAGGGCACGTTTCGTAACCGCTGGAGCTATTGATCTGAAACTTGGTACATATATACCCCTAGGTCAGATGACCTACGACACCAAGTTTCGGTCCGATTCGACTCTTAGCTTGGCCACCAGGTGGCGGAAACCAAAAACACAAAAAGTGCAATAACTCCTGAACTAATGACTGGATCACCTCCAAATTTTTATCATAGGTGTATCTAATGAGGGTACATTACATATATAACGGGTTTTTGGTTTGACATACTTTTCAAGGTCACAGAGGTCAAAATTCAAAATTTTGCCTTTAAGTGGCACGTTTCGTAACCGCAGGTCCAATAACTCATGAACTAATGAGTGGATCCTCTCCAAATTTCTATCATTGGTGGTTCTAATGCGGATGCATGACATAAGTAAGAGGTTTTTGATTTGACCAACTTTTCAAGGTCACAGAGGTCAAAGTTCAAAATTTATAAAAATTTATAAATAGCCCACGCAGTTACGAAACGCGCCACCAAATGACTATAGTCATTTGGTGGCGCGTTTCGTAACTGCGTGGGCTATTGACTTGAAATTTGGTACATATACACCCCTATGTCAGATGACATATGACACCACTTTTCGGTCCGATTCAATTCTCTGCTTGGCCACCAGGTGGCCAAAATCAAAGCTCAAAGTCCAGTAACTCCTGAAGTGTAACTGGATTGTCTCCAAATTTTTATCAAGTGCATCTGACGGGGATACATGACCCTGGAACGTTTCGATTTAACATTTGTCATTTGTTTTTCTGGTACGTTCACCCAGGTGAGCACATGGTCCATGGACCATTTCATTCATGATTTCTGGCCATAATATGATACCAGTGCCAGTGCCAGGTTTAGAACCAACCCGGTATATAATAATCTGCGGTGCAGTAAAACGGATCATTTGACAATCTGGTGTATTTCACTGAACATCGTCCCTTTACAGAACATGTCCCAGTCATGCAAGTCACTCTATGTAGGCCAGGATTACACTGATGCCACAATACAATACAAAATAAATTCCAATCTAGGATGCCCCAATTAGCAATTAATGTGGACAGTACTTCGTCTTTGAAGTGAACTCGTGATAAATAATACTTGCGTGACCCGCGAGGAAAAACCCTCTTGTCAGTATTTCTATTCAATAGAGCTGTTAGTAAATACATTATTGTCCTCGCCTGCCATGCTGATCAGCCATGTGTGCATATCATCGTTGATACTCGCGGCAATATTGCCACAACACATTTGAGATTAGCTCTCATATACATGTAATTTCTATGTATTATATGCCAGTTGACGTGATATTTCTCTCATTATAACATTGGGAGGACTGAAGACATGGACGTCACGTATGCTGTTCCTGTCCGTGTGTAGACAAAGGTAGGATATTTTTAGAATTCAGCCATCCTATTCGTGTTGTTGAGCAAGAACTCTCGATTATCTCCGCTGTAGATTAGAAACACGTACATTGCCCAGGGACATTGCCGTCTGCACATGTTGACTCCACCGGTCGCCTACATGTTTGCCCGAGTGGCAACGTTCGTCAGGATGTTTCGGGTTCGATTAGTTGTCCAGAACAATCTCCTTTGATGATGATTTCCAGTAGCCAGCAGTAGGCCTACGTGATCGGCTTGATGTGCAATAGTTGATTAGAAATGCGACTGTCATCCCTGGCGCAGCCACGCTTCGGACAGCTTACATTCTTCACTGCACTAATTTACACTATCAGCTACTGTCTGTAGGGGCCTAGGCCCCTACACTGTGTGTGTCTCGTCTCGTCCTATGGTGTGTACTACTACCAGAGACCAACATGTCAAAACTGTGTCTCGTGTGGTTGTTTCCATCAGCCCAGATAAACGAGACAGGATTAGGCGATAGAGACCCCCCATTTCAGTAACCATGGTAACAATTAGTTACCGGTACAAAATAGTCCCGACGTTATGGAATGGACTATATGCATGGCTCGAATGGCCGCTTCACAAATGCACCTCGATCGATTGGAATTTAACGCAGGATGTGCATGCCTGTCCCGTTTACAGCAGTGTGACCCACTTAGTCTCCGTATTGGTTCCTTCCTTATTGACCTCATTAGGCCAAGACAGCCATGCAGTCCTTTGCAATTTTAGATTCTATGTCACTATCAATCACTTCTCTGGGTCACATGAGATAAGCGCAGTAGCTCAGCAGCCACACTGTAAATCCAGGTGACGCGTTTAGCGTTTAGTTTTGTGTTTAACAAAACACAACTTAACACATTACGTGAATATAACTGAACATATCATCAGGACAGGCGTTCTATCCGCCTAGAAACATACGTCTTGTTGCCTAAAATGCCGAAATATATCATTTGTTGTACTGTAAATCTAAAGTCTAAACACGAAACTAAACGGGAATATGCAACACTTTTTAAACATCTAAACGCGATTAGTTTTCCATTAGAAATGAACAGATGACCTAAACACTGCATTTAGAAAACAGTAAATCTAAATGTCTTGTAAATGTCTTGTTTAACTTATAAACATCTCGTTCAGTTTCCCCTAAACACGAAACATGAAGGAATCCTGAACATCGTGTTTAGGGCTGGTTCACNTTAAGCCAGCTCACATGGAAGAGGAAAGCCTCTTCTGATCCCAGTCCCTCTCCAGAGGATAAGGGGGGGGGGGAGCACAGATCCTGACATGCCAGATGTTGATACCGAAGATGCAATTGCTGAACTCGTTGGCTCGGCCAGCCATCTGAGCCCCAGAAACTGCTTCAGATGAGGATGATTTCCTTGTTGAGAACCACAGAGTTTACTGGAAGAAGAGCCCACAGGGCCAGAAATAAGTGTCAAACTGGACAAAATGTGAACAATGTAGTCTACTTTTCATATTCATCAGAAAATTGGCATTCAAACTTTTCGACCTTTTCTTGTCGTATCTGTTTGGTCAATTTTTACGTACCGGTACCCCGGTATAGGCCCATGTTATCAAAAATATCTATTTTTGATGTTATAACATGTATAAGGTCTTTTTATTGGATCATGCTGTACGACTCAGCACTTGGTAACTCAGTTATATAGATGTAGGCTATATGCACCCAAATTTCCCTAAAAGAATTCAAAACCTTGTATGCTCTCTATGACATATCGGCCTACTGTTTTGGTGACGCAGCTCTGGGCGAGAGACGATCATTTGAAAGTCAAACACAGTCCTCTTAAGCATTTTTCGCAGTTTCACGTTGACACTTCGCTGCACAGTGTAAACCAAGTACAACAGTCGCCACACTCTTAGCACGAAACGCACTGTTTTTTACGCAATAATCTGCAGGAAGTGTTCGTTGTTGTGATTTCAAACATCCAAAAGTACCGACTCCTGACATGCCTGAGGCGGTGATATCGACTGCACCATAACTCAATATTTTTGCACAGCTTCGACAATAGGCCTACTCCCATCTCTACCCTGAGCACGGATGTTAGCATCACTGCATGTCTAATTCAAATTCTATTTCAAAAGTCTGTTCACTTGACAAATCAGAAGCAGGTAGGCCTATCGATTGGTGCGAGGTTGACCTACATGAACCTCGTACCCGGATTGTCTCTGATTGGTCAGTCTATAAATGACGGCATCACAGTTGAATTTGAATTTGAAATATAGATGAGCACACGACGCAGCATCGAAATCGAATGGAAGAGTGAATGGTGGCCTATTTTGGTCATCTTGTCCTAACAAGGCCATGCATCAATTATAAATGAATCTGACCTCTACCTGACTCCGCCTCCGAGCCAATCACAACTCGTGAAGCAACTCGCCGTTCGGCACTTTCTCTTCTCTTCGCGCAGGCATTTGTAACACGGATTTTGATTGGCACGTCCATTTACCATAGCACACCGATGATTGGCTGAGGCTCTGACCTCCTCAGAAGCGGGAAATGTGATGGATTCAAACCAGGCTAGATGGCCGTCATGCCAGATAGACTGGTGAGAATCAGATGATTTTGTTGCGTGCGAGACTGTTTGACATTCGGAAATATAATTTAAAAGGGACACCATGCTAACTTCCAGGGCTCAAGGTAGAGATGGGAGTATTGGAAAACAAAATAGGCCTACCCAATAAAGCTGAGTTACGACTTTCGTGTTATTGGTCGGTGTGTTTTTTAATCCTTTCTTCAGAAGATGAGAGTGGGTCGAGAGAACTGCACCGACCTACGATTCTTCACGGTGCACAACTCATCATGTCTAGCAAAATCCCGGTGAAAGTGCGAAGAAATGAATACCCCAGTGACAATGTTGTAGGAAGGACGTCGGGACGTAGCGGAAGCATTGCCAGCTCCGCCACACAGAACAGTAGACCGGAAAATGGCATCGGTAGTAGAGAAAGTTCGAAATACGGGATCGTAACTACACGAAAAGTGGGCACAGAACGAATAAGTAATGGAAATGGAAGTAATAGGACTTCTATGCAGAGTGAGCCGGTCCCCAGCGACCTGGAGAAGGAGGTTGATACCAGATGTGGTTACTACAACTGCAAGCCGGATTCTCTTCAGAAATGCAATAACACAAAGGCAGCGTTGGCAGTGATAAGCCTTTATGCGCTCGTCCAAGGTAGGTGACTTTTGCCATTTAATGCATGGGCTAGTATAGGGGGTTCCCGTGTGCATAAGATGTACCCTAAGTTACTCTACTGTTTCTGAGAGGGGAGTATCCATATTATAAGAAAATCTTGGGTAGACTTTCTCAAACCCGGCAGCAAGTGAGAAAGAGACCCCTAAAGTTAGGGTACTGGGAATAAAAAGGGGTCAAAAATATGATGTCATCAGATCATATCAATATTGGTGTCAAAATGTAGGTCTGTGAGTGTACTTCAAGAAAATACGCACCCCAAAGTCAGATTTGGCCCGTGAGCCCCTACAAAAGGGGTTAAAAAAGGGAAAATCCAACTTTGACCCCTTGCCATTGGCTTCAGGGGCAACTTCAGCCAATAAAAGTTGATCAGTTACACTGAGATAAGTTATACCTTCATTTTGATACCCCTCTTGACATGGTTAGTTTGGCCTAAGGTCCTTAAGGGTCAAAACAGGTAAAAAAAGGGTCGAAAAAGGGGTCTGTGTATATCCGAATAGATCATGGGGTCAAGATGGGTATCAAAATGTAGGTATTACTTATATGAGTGGAACTGATCAACTTTTATCGGCTGAAGTTGCCTCTGAAGCCAATGGCAAGGGGTCAAATTTGGGATTTTCCCTTTTTTAGCCCCTTTTGTAGGGGAACAAGGGCCTGATCTGGCTTTGGGATGCATATTTTCTTGAACTACACGCACAGACCTACATTTTGACACCAATATTGATATGATCTGATGATATCATATTTTTGACCCCTTTTTAATTTCCAGTACCCTTACTTTAGGGGTCTCTTTCTCACTTGCTGCCGGGTTTGAGAAAGTCTACCCAAGATTTTCTTATAATACGGATACTCCCCTCTCAGAAACAGTAGAGTAACTTAGGGTACATCTTATGCACACGGGAACCCCCCTAGCCCATGGACTAATTATCCCAAAACAGATTCTTTATTTTTTTGCAAAATACTGCTAGCTTGCCAAAATTGACAACAGATCAGTGAGTGATATGTACATTCATTTTGAAGATGAGAAGTGGGCCTTTCTTTAAAGTGAATAGCTCGCGGGGTTTGTTTTGACTCAGTTGGGGCGCCATGACAGTTGGTCCTCAATATCAAGCACCATTTTGAGAAAAAGACGAAAGAAGGATTTTAGTTTAATGGAAAATGCATTAGACAGCCAAACTTCGGAGGCGTATTCTGCAAAACCTGCCGCTTCGAAATCAATGTGAATAGTAGAAAATGTACATTTTGACCGACTGAATTTGAAAATGTCATTAATCCATTTTAAAAACTTTTTAATGGAACCTCGTCCCCAGATGCACGTTCGCATATTTGCACTGGTTTTGCATATGCCTGGAGCACGGCTTTGCCTGGAGGCTAGATTCACTCGCTATGAGAGGGTCGCTCAAGAATCAAAACAAACCCCGCGAGCTATTCGCTTTAAGATTTGCGATTGCGAGTTAGGCCTATATCAGCTAGGGACAGATGAACATAGTGCTGTTTGACCAAAAAGGGACCCATTTGAGGCTACGGTCGGTGGTCGCTTTGCAGTTCTTCCTTTTTTCCTTACAGGTTTTGTTGTAAATGGAATAATCAACGTAAATGTGTCTCAGGTAGAACGGAGATTTGGTCTCTCCAGTCTAGAATCAAGCGTTATCGTAAGCGCTTACGACGTTGCGGCGGGTATATTTGTTGTTCCTGTTGGTTACTATGGACGTCTTGGACACAAATCTCGCTGGTTAGCAACGGCATGTTTGCTAATGGGTATCGGGTCCGGAGTGATGTTCCTTCCTCACGCCATGACTGGGCCATACAAGGTCGGTGGCCAGACGTCTGATCTTTGTCGAGGTAAGAATATAGGGCAAAATTGGGTATTTCTCTCAACCACTTATCGCAAACTCTGTCGAGTGTCTTGATTTACACAGAATCATGAAAGACGAAACCAAATAGCATTGACCATAGAGCTTGACATTATTTGCTAAAAACAACCAAGGACTCTGTGACATCACTCTGAGTGTAACGTCAACTTCTCTGACAACAAGGTCAGGGACATATTTGTTGAAAGTGTGCGAATATATGGCACGCGGTTTGTCCATTTATTCCACAAACTAAGTTTCTGCACTGGAAACTTACTTTACAGGGCCAAAAACTAAGTTTTTGCTCGCATAACTCTGGTTTTGCTCTTGGAATTCCTATTTCAACTCCAGAACTGTAGTTCCAAGATCAGATGGACAAAAACTTAGTTTCTGCTCGACAAAAGCTCAGTTTATGTATGGTACGGCCAGAAACTTAGTTTATGCGGCTAAAATCTTAGTTTCTGAGCAAAAACTAAGTTTACAATCTGAAACTTTAGTTCTGCGTCCCCGGAACTATCATTATGCCCCAGAACTAACGTTCTGGTCCAAAAACCAAGTTTCTGGATGCAAAAACTTAGTTTCTGGGCAGAAACTAAGTTTCTAACCATAACCTATGTTTTATACCTCGGTTCCAAAATCAAACATGTGCACACAGTGTATGTATTGTACGATCGGGGACGAGGTATAAAATACAAGTTTACAACTGCTGTACGAATATGGTACATGTACATCAAGCGACAGGTTGCAATATTGGTAGATTTTAGGCGTTGATGCAAAAATGAAATGGCCTCATAAAGTGGCCAGTCAGCAGTTTCATTAGTTCTGAACTTAAAGCTGAACTAGATCGTTAAAAGCAGTGCACGGGAGGTTTTAAAAAATAAGCCGCGCCATCACGCGGCGCATATGTCAAACAAGTGCCCGTCATCCGCCATGTAGTCTTTACCACCCTCCCATCACAGCCAGTGGCAATTTCAGTACCACTAATCCTACGAAATTCTGATTATTTTGCAGAAACCCTGTCCCATAGGTGGAAAGCACTCTCTAAAAACTTCCCAATGGCTAGGCCTACTACCATAAAGGAATCAAAATAAAGGTTTAACTGCGAACGATGAAGTAACTGAGGGATACACTTCGGTTGTTGCCACCAGATGTCTCTCACTGCCTGAATTTTGGCTTTATGTAATAGGCAGGAGCTTCAACTATTTTTATGGTAGTGAGGTACATGAATCTGTCAACTTGATGCCTTGAATTCTATTTCTGTGGATAACAGAGCTTTTTTCAGCAAAGTTAGTGTTCCATGTGCAAATGTACGTTAGCCTATTCAAATGTACACAGATGACCCTTCGCTCTCATCGTTCGTGGGGTTCTCATTAATTCAGTCCTTTTGTATCATAAGATCCACTCGTCGGAATTCAACAAAATTTTTCAGTAAACATGCAGAAGGGTCTTGCCTATCATATGAAAGAGTCAGAATGCAAATCTGTTGAGGTTTAAAGGGATACTGTCCACATTTATAAGCTGCTAAATTTGTAAGCTGAACCTTTATGTTTGATTCCTTTATGCTACTACCCATGTGGCAGGTTTCAGTATAGCTGTCTTGCAAATATTCTTTTTTGACAAGACTGGCCTTAAGGTATGCTACCTAACTACATGTTCATATATCCAAAATTGTACTTTCAAAGCCGACAACAAGGGCCTGTGTGGTGATCCAGGCCTCCGAGGGTACCTTGCAATATTCATCGTAGCCCAGCTCCTTCATGGTATAGGTGGAACCACGTTGTTTACCCTGGGGTTAATCTGGATGGACGATAACGTTGAACTACATCAAGCTTCCTTGTATTTCGGTACGTCCAAATACCTCTCGCTTGCTTCATTCTTTGAAATAATGTGAAATACTGGGAAACATGGACATTAACTGCACAGACTAACCTTTGGAGCCATGGTAATTAACCCCTCTTCGGTAGAGCTTGACATTATTTGCTAAAAACAACCAAGCGCTCTGTGACACCACTCTGAGCACTGAGTGTAACGTCAGTCAGGGCCATTCTGCATAATGCATCGTGCAGAAATCGGCTAACCTCTTCCTACACTCTGCAGCAAGCACCCAGATTCCGTGTTCAACGCTTTGGGATTTTCCCGTGCGCCCAATCAGAAGCGTCGTTTCTTCGTCATTCAGGGAAGAAAAAATATCAATGATGTCATTGCATCAAATTTTGATTGGTCAACGTCATTACCGGGGACATGTCATGCACGTGGGGCGGTGCAAGCTTTGCCGTGATTGGTTGCTATTATTGGGACCGGGGAAATCCGTTGAACACGGAATGTGGTTTGCTTGCGTGAAGGTCAAGGGAGGAGAAGCGGAGTCTTTACCTGAACTCAGTGAAGGTGGTCAGGGCCGGATCCAGCTTCTCTGACAAGAAGGTCAGGGAAATGGTGCTGCCTGCTGGTATTCTGTGATGCTTCCTGATTATGGTATTAAACTGGGCCCAGCTATTCAATGGCGCTCCCTGATTCGTCATCTACAATGCAGAAGGATTTATTTCTTAACGCAGACAATGAATTAAAGTTAATTCGGTTCAGTGAAACAATGAATTATTTAAAGTTAATTCAGTTCAGTGAAAAAGGTGGAATGAGTTCTTATGCAAAACTTAAGGGTCTGAGGTTTTAGCAGATCTGCAAATAATAACGCTTAGTTGTGATCACTAGACCTAATGATGCGGCCATGGTCGAGTCATAAGGGAGGTTTAGGAATCAAAAGGAAAACGTAAACTTTACAACAACGATTTTTCATACTACACATTAATCAGATTTTATATTGCATTTTCTGTACAAAAATAACGTTGTCGTTAACGTTTACGTTTATCATTTGAGTTTTTAAACCTCCCTACTATCTAAAAAATACACGTTTTATTAGCTATAGGTTTTCTTTTTTTTGAAGGGATCTTCCAAAGCATGACTGCCATTGGCCCCGCGTTAGGGTTCATGGTAGGAGGAAAGTTTCTAGATTACTACGTTGATTTTGATACGGTGCCTCCCAGCAAGTACGTATAATTTTCATGATCCATGTCAATTTGATTTCATAGGACAATATGAAGGCTGGCCATAATTGAACCAGATATCATGAGCAATAGAAAATAGAAAATAAAAAGTTGAAAATGAGAAGTGGGAAATTTTAGATTTTTTGCAATTTTTTCGATTTCTCAAATTGGAATAGAATTTTTTACCATTCTGAGAAATTTTCTTAAAATGACAAGACATTTTGTCTGATTTTTCTGGCGATATTTCTCAAAACGGGAACCAATTACTCTAATTTGAGAAATTGAAAAATTCGCCAAAATTTCCCACGAGTGATATTTTCCACTTATTTCTTACTCCCTTGTACGAAGATAGGCCTAATATGTGTTTTCATGTTTGTAGTGTGACTGTTACTGGTGCAGATCCTCGATGGGTTGGTGCCTGGTGGCTTGGGCTACTGGCAGCGAGCTTCCTGGCGATTATTTGCAGCCTTCTACTTTTCTGCTTCGGTTGGGAAATGCCAGGTTGGTATGATTTTCCCAAGCCCAATTTCAAATCAGAGAGGACGCGTAGACATTAGGATGACTGTGTTGGAGACTCATCTCGAGAAACAGCCTAAAATGAAAGACTTCTAGATAAAAGGAGCAGTTTGCACCAAATGAAGATTGTCTTGAACTCAGGTTCAGCTACGACTTTTCCATTGTCACATCATGCCCTGGCAAACCTGAACAATTGAAAAGTTTTGGCTCAACCTGAGTTCAAGATGATCTTCATTTGGTGCATACAGGCCAAAGGGTTGGAATTAAGATTTTTTCATTTTTTTCTTTCTTATTCTCTGGTGCCCACGTCAACATGATTCTGGACTAAAAGATCATGATCAGGGAAGATGCATCCGCCTATACCCTGGTATTAAGTACTTTTGTCAAACCCATATTCTCTTTCAACACCCTTCTTAGATTAGGCTGGTAATGTCACATTTAAACGTCTACTGCCTTCCCTAAACATTCATTCTGTATAATGCATCGTGTAGAAATCGGCTAACCTCTTCTTACACTCTGCAGCAAGCAGCCTGATTCCATGTTCAACGCTTTGGGATTTTCTCGTGCACCCAATCAGAACCCTCATTTCTTCGTCGTTCATGGAAGAAAAAATATCAATGATGTCATTTCATCACATTTTGATTGGTCAACGTCATTACCGGGAACACGTCATGCACTTGGATGGGTGCAAGCTTTTCCCTGATTGGTTGCTATTTTTGGACCGGGGAAATCCGTTGACCATTGAATGTAGTTTGCTTGCGTGAAGGTCAAGGGAGGAGATGCCGAGTCTTTATCTGAACTCAGTGATGGTGTAAACTTTACGCAATAAATTCTCTTCTTCAGAAGCGGCAGAGAATCGTAAGACAAGGATCTCAATGGCCCATTCAGATGGCAGCGAGGAAGTGAGCGTCAGATTAGGTTTTGGTATGACATTGAAAGACATGCCAAAGTGTACCCTACTACTCATTAAAAATCCAACTTTTATGTGTTTAACGATAGCCATGACATGCTTCATGATGGTTGGCACTGGATATGGAGCTTTTATTCCCAAGTTCATAATGAATCAGTTCAATACGAAGGCGTCGAAGAGTGCGCTTTACGCGGGTGAGTAGCCTATACCTGGCAGTTACAAAAGTCAAGATATTTAAGTACGCATTCGGAGTCATTAGGCCGACTAAAAAAATTGTTGGTTTTCATTTCCGCCGGCCCGTCAAAATGCTCCCGCCCCTGATTTTTAAAAAAAAATTATTTTCGGTAAAACGTCTTAAAAATGCAAGTACATGTAGCAACCGTCAAACGGTCGTCGATCTAGCGCACACGCTTCCTGGCGGCCAATAGCGTCACTATACATCGTCGGCACCACACTCAAATATGTGTATGCTTTTGAAGCTACGAGTCTTCCGTTCATCGTCCACTTCCTCAACAAAAAAAATAAAAAAATAAAAAAATAAAAAATGCCTCCCCGCCCCACTTTTTCACAAAAAAGGATGAAAGCCATTTGTTTAGTCGGCCTTATGCTTCAACTGGCCTGCCATCTTGATAAAAACGCGGAAATTAAAGACGGTGCCTGACCACAACCTTATAGTATTCGTAAAATTACGAATTGTCACCTTCTCGTCGATCTCTGCTTTTCAAAATTAAGCCCATTCGACAAACAAAAAAGAGAGGCGCCTTTCCTTAATGATTGGACAGAATAATCAGAAGCATTTATACTCCCACAGACACACATGACATGTGCAGAACTTATTCAAGCGGATAGGAAATTTCGTTGGATAGAAAATGATACCAAAACTCCTGATTCGGTCCAGTTGTTTTGAACTCCAGCGTCATTTTGTAAACCACAAACTAAGGCGCCATTTAGGATTATCTGTGTATCTTCTTCCTTCTTGCAAAATATCTGAGCAATACATACTGCACATACTTTATTCTCACCTCTAAGAGGTCGTCATTAATGTTAAGAAGTGGCACCTTCTAGGCAAGTCTAGGCATTGCCAGGTCATTGTGAGTACAATATTCCAACAAACTTACTTGTTCTGATTGGTCGAACAAAGAACTAAGCTCCGGCGCCAATTATGGAATGGAACAAAGGCCTACACTGTAAATCTTCAACTGTAACACTTTTAAAACACATATCAAGCGTTTTAAACAAAATACACGTGGATTTTGTGTACATTCTGACATGTGTTACGAAAATAAACACATAAACGCCACAAAAACACATAGATTAAAACACATCTAACGCCTAATGGTGCGTTTGTAAACATCCGATGTGTTTTATTGGGTATGAAATAGATGCGTTTTATTGGTGTGTTTTTAGATGTGTTTTATTGGTGTGTTTTTGGGCTGTGGCTGTTTTAAAACCCAACACTTGTGACATGTTTTAGTTGGCGTTTATGTGTTTATTTTCGTAACACATATCACAATGTACACAAAATCCACGTGTATTTTGTTTAAAACGCTTGATATGTGTTTTAAAAGTGTCACAGTTGAAGATTTACAGTGTAGTCATGAGTACTCTGGACTGACCTCTTAGAGGCGAGGATAAAGTATCAACGGTTTACATGAAGACCCCTTCATATTTGACCTATAAGATGTCTTTTTGGACCACCCTATAGAGACCTCTGTTTTCAGGGGCAGTGGCAATCCCAGCGACCGCCGTCGGCCAATTCCTTGGAGGGTATATATCATCAAAATATAAGCTAAAAGTGCGCGGATTGATACGTCTCTCGTTAGTTAGCATAATAGCTTTGGTGTCGTGCCCGGTGATGATGGCGAGGTGCAAAGCAACATCAGCGGCCGGGATTAACACATATTACGGTGACAGGTGAGTGTCTATTTAACTTCTTTAATGTACAGTCTCGGTCATAAGTTTTTAACCATTGGATATTTGTAAATTACTCTGTGATCCCCCAATATTTTTCACAAATTTTTGATGCATGGTAGTTACATCATTTGTCCATCATTTGGTGTAATGATTTTTCTGATCAAAGCGCTTTTGAAAATATGGATTTAAAATGCTTCTTAAGTTAGAACAATTTTTTGTTAAAACAGGTTTCGGATAAAAAAGCTTTGAAAATATGGTCCATGCAGTTTTACTTCTGAATATTCAAATTGCTGTATTACAAAAACTTCGATCCTGATCATGAATATGTATAGGCCTATATTAGGAAAAACCATACAAACATGTAACGACCATTGTTCATTAAAAATTTAGCTAAAATGTTCTCCCTATACAAATTCGTAAGCGAATATATACGATTTTTTCTCTCTACTTGAATGAGCTGTTTTGTTATTAGAAGACAGTTTTTTGCCATCATGGCCTCTGTCGGACCCAAAGCGGCCAAAAAATCTGCTTCAAAAAATATTTTTCCCGCTGATAAGTTATAAATTTCATCACACGCCCTTTTTTCCACTTGACAGCTTTCGGGAAATTAAAACCGTCAACCTATCTGCTCCGTGTAACAGTGATTGTCAGTGTGGCCTGTACTCCAGGGAACCTATTTGTGGTTACGACGGAGTCGAATACTTTAGTCCCTGCCATGCAGGATGCCGCAATACTATGAAAACGCCCGACAAGAAAAAGGTGGGTCAGACTATACACGGTTGGAATAGCAAGCGAATTTCTGTGTTGATATTTCTAAGTAGGCTTTTATCGAACCCTAATTTGAACACTCCAGTCGATGAAATTGGCATGGCTTTGGTAACTGATCAACACTGCATATCGCACTCTTGCGCTGAAAGGGTAAATGTCGTCCTGGGTATATACAAAGATTACCCAGGATCTCAGTCTTCACTAAAACAATACCCTGGGTGTAGTTTCGGTAGCCGAACATCACCCAGAATCGTAGTATGACACCTGGATTCGAGGTTGTGTCGCCCGTGGTCACGTGACCGCCTGAAGAATGTCATGAACAGTTAAACTCAACAAGTATCCCGGCGTGAGACCGCAAGATTTCACGGAATTTCTAAATAGGACTCGTTCCTAGGCACTGATTGCGGATGCTGGGTGATGTTGGGCTACCGAAACTACACCCAGGGTATTGTTTTACTGAAGACTGAGATCCTGGGTAATCTTTGTATATACCCAGGACGACGTTTACCCTTTCAGCCACTCTTGCTTTTGGCTTATTTTTTGTTTTTTTATCATTTCCTTTTTTTATTTATTTATCTCTTTATTAACATTGAATGACTAATGAAATCTGGTCACTGTGGGTGAACATGGTGAATGGAGCTTGAAGAAGGCCCTGATCTTGGTTTCACGAAAATGAGCGTAACTCACAAAGGGATGTATTATCGTTATGAAATACCATATTGTTCCTAGGAAAAATTCCTATCATGTACTGGAAAAACCGGTATCCTGAAGACCCTGGAAATGTGGCTGTGCTTTTCCTGGACACCCTGTATAAGCCTATTAGGTCAGCCAATTCTGTGCGCGATATATTAAACAAGATGTCCGTTGATCACTATGCCTCATTGACTTGTCGGCCTATCAAAAAAAGTATGAGGCTTGCTTATGATTTTGCTACTGTGAAACTTAGTCCTGTCGATTTCACTTAAACCTCGGTCCCAATAGGTATGCGCCACTGGTTACTGACGACTACGTGCGCCCATAACCCATGCATACGTTATGCACTGATCTTATCGTAGTCGTCAGTAATCCGTGGCGGATACCTAATAGAACAGCTCCAGACAAAGGTTGGTCAATCTGTCCAAGCAGCAAGCAGAATACTGCCTGGAAGCTGGCCTAAGCAAGGCATTGGGGTTCATGGTTCCCGTTAATGGTTATTAACCTTAGATCTGGAACTAAGGCGCCACCGTCGGACCCGGGATGAATCTTCCTAATGTCAAGTATGCAAAATGTCGAGGCGCTCTCTAAACAATCTCGATGCTCATGCCAAGAAATTAACTCCTTCAATGATATCTCTATCTTTTCGGTTCCAGCTGTATATAAACTGTTCATGTGTTGCCGCAAATCTGATGAGCAGGAACGTAAAAAAGGAAGCGTCGGCGACCCTGGGAATCTGCGAGGCCGCGTGCGACCTGCTGCCTCTATTCTGTGTAATAATGTTCATCCTCGCGTTTACATTGGCACTGGCCAACACACCAATGATAACAGCAACTTTAAGGTATGCATTAAGCACTGTCCGGTCCATGTCTACGTACCTATGTCGACATCCTTGTCATTCGTCATATAGCCAATTTTTATTGGCCAAACTTATCTACTGAAATTAGTGATGAATTGATTTTTCTTACGATAGGCCCACACACACAAAAACGCACAGACGTATTTGACAGAGCCTTGGGTCGTTGTCACAGCCACGAATATTGCTCTGCCATCAAGCGCACATTGCTCAGTTTCGTGGCTCAGCCATGGATTTCAAATATGGCTGTGCCAAATCCGTCTGGGCGTTATTCGTCTGTGTGCGGCTAGCTTTATAGTAGGTATCATAGAGAATTTGCTCACACCAGAGGTAATGAAAAAAAGGAAACGCCCCAACCCAGGCTAATGTTCTTTGATGTTCTCATTGTATCAAACCAATCTGTTGACGATGTGCGAGAGTTACTGGCAAGCTTTACATTTTTATGCAGCGAGTAAATCAAGAGAAAGAAGACTTTTGTCCCAATGTCAGGATGGCCACGCTGTAAAAATAAATTATTGTTTCGTGATTACGTTTGATCATTAATTGCAGAACACTACATTTCTAAATTGATGTTTTCGTCGAACTAAATACTTTGTCTTCGTCGTACAGGTGCATCCCCGACAACCTTCGGGGCTTCGCTCTGGCCGTCCAGTGGGTATTCGTGCGATTCTTTGGTGAGCATGTTTTTGTGCGAAAAAAAGTACCGTAAAGTTAATTCACCCTGACTCCAACATGTGAAAAGTGCCAAGCTAGAAAATGTGCACAAGTCGGTGGTAAATAATCCATGTCGCAGTTACTTATTGATGTTTAGGGTCATCACTTGAGCAGCCTATAGCAAACACTCCAGCCTATAGCAAACACTCCAGCCTATAGCAAACACTCCAAGGTTGTGCTGGTAAGTACTGTGGTTTAATCATTGTGTTCACTTTATGGTGTCTGTTGCACAGGCCTGGCCCTTTGCCCATGTTGAAGTTAGGGTGAATTATACTTAACATGCACATGTAGGCCTACGTTGTATTTTACCTTTGGTGCATACAGCATTAATGACGTAGCCGTGTGTGTATTAGCCTGGCCCCGTATTCATAAAACTACTTAAGTCTAAGTGTCACAATTATCCTTTGTTCAGCACAAAAGATAAGTATCACACATTGACTTAAGTATTTTTATGAATATGGCCCCTGAACGTGATTCTGGCATCATTAGATGTACCGTATCATGAGAATTTGTTTTCCAGCATTAGACGTGAGAGAGTTTGACATTTTAGCAGAAGTGAACGAGGTAGGCACCTCGTTCACTCGGTCCATCATGGACCAAACCGATCCCTCGCACGCATCGGGTAAACATTCGTATTTGTTTCAGGTACAATTCCGGGACCGCTGCTGTTCGGTGCTGCTGTCGACAGCTCATGCAACGTATGGCAAAACAAATGTGGAACAAGAGGCTCCTGTTGGCACTACAATAGTTTTAAATTCGGCTTGACAATGACTTTAGCGGCTCTAGCAATTGGAAGCCTAAGTTTCATATTCTTGTGTCTAGCTCAGTGTTTATACAAGCCACCGGTAACTGCAGAGGTCACCGTTGTGGAGTATACTAGGGAGGCCTGCGACGCTCAGTCACGAACTAATTCCTTGGATTCAGGGGAAGGTGTAGATAATGACAGTTACGTTTCCGACTAAACTTACATCACCTCTCGACGCAAGGAACCGAACCGCCGCGTAGCGGCGATAACACGAAGGGAGCAAATAGCTTATATGTGGGTCATGTCATTCCATTTCCGTCGACTGGACCTCAGGGGTAGCCGCAAAGAAACTCCGCTAGCGCTAGCGGAGCCCATCTGCCGATAGTGCTGTACATTTTCCCATGCATTTTAACACCGATAGGCTGTCGAAGAACTAGCGGAGTTTCTATGCGCCTACCCCTAGAGTCTGGACGATTGACCGGAGATAACGACCGGAGATAACGATAACGATTGACCGGAGATAATAGGAAATGCATTTACTTGCACAAAAAACATCAAACCTGAATGTTAAAAAACACAAAATTTTCAGCAAAAAAGTGGAGGGGCTATAGCCCCCCAGCGCCCCCTGCTCCGACGCCCCTGTTTTACCTTACAGACGATTTTCACCCCGAAACTATTCCAAGCTATATTGCATTTGAAGCCAA
The DNA here is from genome assembly GCA_002633025.1 of Notospermus geniculatus. NCBI lineage: Eukaryota > Metazoa > Nemertea > Pilidiophora > Heteronemertea > Lineidae > Notospermus > Notospermus geniculatus. Next base: position 279,368 of record NMRB01000651.1, read on the forward strand.
GGCAGACGTTGTTGGTAATCACAGAACGGCTGTATGCATGTTTAAGAAAATGAATGGTGTGTTTTGTCAAAATCGGGGTTTATATACCATGTTCCGTTCCACAAAATACATATTTCAGCCGTGTTCTCACCTAAATCTCTTCTGGATCGCATTCCCCAAAGCGACCTGCGGAAAACGCTTCAGCACAGATCGATTTGGGAGTGAGCATTCACACACGCCATTAAGAGCGTTTTGAGATTGTGCCAAAGCGATTCAGCTTGTTCATACTCGAAGCGTTTTGCGCGATTCGGCACCACCTATTATCAGATAGCACATTGTCGCGGGGGCGACGATCACCATTACAAAGATGGCTGCGCCCATGAAAAATGCTCGGAACAAGCTCAACCAGTAAAAGGTCTAGTTATTACCCCACACAGCCATTTTGTGAAAACAGTCGGGAATTTTGTAACGAAGATGCGAAAACTATCCTTTAAAAACGACCTGCTTTTCAGCAGTCCAGTGGCTAAAAGGGAGCTACCTGCGCATGTGCGAAATCAGGCAATCTCGATGAATCGCCTTGGTCCATTCAGATGCCAGTGTCAAAGCGATTAGGGTACAGCGTTGCAGCTGAATCGATTCCAAAACGCTTTCCAATGTGGTTTGGATATGGCGATTTGAAAACGGTTTGAGTGCGAATGGCTGAATCGCTTTGGCCGTGCTGAATCTGTTTGGGCCAACTCCAAATCGTTTTAGGCGTCTAGTGTGAACGCAGCTAAATGTCAAATCTGTATTTTGCGGAACGGAACGGAACAACCTCGTCCCAAGTCATTGTTGGTCTTTGTTCCGTTCCGCATAATACAGATAGCCAAATTGCGGACCATGTTTACACGGCCTCACGACGTCGCAATGCACATCTATAGTGATGATTTGGAGGCAATTTTAGCCTGTTGGGTATGATGCAGTGACGTCATCAAATGTTCTCGATACTGTTTGCAGCGCGCCCGCACTCATAGGCCTATAGATCGTTGCAGTTGATTGGGAACAACGTTTCCAGGCCAAACGCAGTCATGGCGCACAGCATCACGTCCGTGTTGGCGAGGCCAGCGCCCATGCTTTCTAGTTTATAGCAGCAACCGACCTGGTGTTTCTCTGTCTCATATTCCGCATTGTCTTCCTTGACGATGGGTCGTATTTTAGAAGGTTCCTTAAAATTAAGATCGACCTTAGGTCTATTGTAAAACCATCGAGAACAATAAATTTAAGGTGGACCTTAATGTTAAGGAACGTTCTAAAATACGGCCCATATGCATGTTTTTTTCAAATTAATAAATGTGTACATAATATACGCCGTCGTGTAAACTTATCTGAACTACCCCTTATCGATACTTCATCATTTAACTATGCTATACATGTATTTTCATATGATCTGCTCAAGCATTGTAGCCTGTATGAGTCACATTGTACAGTGTACATGTACTGCGTGTCAAAAAAACATGACACACTTTTGAAATTAGAATGAAAACTACCTAGGCCTAATTGGCCTCTAGTATTACAAGTATGTACCACTACTGTACAACTCATCAATCTTGAGAGCGTGTAAAAATCATAGTTTTCCGCTTCACCTGGTCGATTTTTTTTTCACAATGTGTGGTCACGATCACGACACCTCGTTACTTTGCCTTCTGAAATAATTTTATCAGTTCCTGAAACTGTCCAGTCTGTCGTTCAATGCATACATTAGCCTTGGTCACACTTGTTCAGAATGCCTGTGTTTTTCAAGACCCGTGTCAAATCTGTCAGTACAAAAAGGTCGGCGAGAGATCACACTACTTATTCATTGTAGTTATTAAGTAGCCGACAGGTGCGCTGCATGCACTGACTCATTGGTCGTTTCTGTATTGGCACAGATTGTTGGAGGCGCGAACGAAGCCACTTAACGACTACGCCATACTATGTAGCTGTGCTAAGCACAAACCAAAAGACGGAGATTTTGAGTCACACGACATGAGTTCCCCTCGCCAGATATCCGGGCTTCGAAAAAAAGCACGACGAGCGTGCCCTGTTTCAAAAACCCGTGTTTTTCAGACACGGGTTTCTTGAAGCCGGGCAATTCGTAGGTGTGACCGCAAAAACGGGGGTTTTATGTAGTGTAACCAAGGCTTTTGTTTCATTGGGCGTAACATCAAATGGACATGTCTCACTTCGTAGTTTTGATTTTTCTCAATTTTAAACCAATGTGTCATGTTTTTTTGACACCGAGTATTAACGTTTGAAATTTCCACTAGACGACACGGGGGCGAACATTTAGTACCGGTACGTATAAACGTACAAGGATGCCGGAGCATTTAAGGGAGTAAGAAATAAAAGTTGAAAATATGAAGTGGGAAATTGTGGAATTTTGCGCGAATTTTTCAATTTCTCAAATTGGGAGAACATTTTTTCCCACTTTGCGAAATTCTCTTAAAATGACATGACATTCTGTCTGATTTTTCGGGCGATATTTCTCAAGATGGGAAAACATTTTCTCCCAAGTTAAGGAATTGAAAAAAATTGCGCAAAATTGCAAAATTTGCCACTCCTTATTTTCCACTTTTATTTCTTATTCCCTTCTTTGGGAAAAACGTCGCTAATCTGTAAATTATGTGTAAGATTCACAAAATATATATTGTTAATATTTATCATCCTCTTCAAGAAAAATATAGATCATGTTGTTTTTCATAAAGACTTCATTTGTCCATTAGCTGATCAAAGAGCCAATGGCTGGTATTCATAAAAGTTAGCAAACGCTTTTACTTAAGATCTGCACAGCCAGGTCCAATGTAAATGTACCACAAAACATGAAGGAAAAGCATTTGCAGGCTTTTATGAATACCGGCCAATGAGCCTACCGTGATTACTTCATACAACCTGCATGGCCAGGCGCGGATCAGGGAATTTTGGCAGAGGGCGGTCAGGGACAGCAAAGGGGGTCATTGCTGGTGGGCGCCGAAGATGCACGTGCCAACCAGAAAATTTTGAAATCTAGAAGGCCGTAGACACGATTTCCTGGCATCTCAGTATCAAAACAGAAACTTTATTACTGCGTTTATTGCTTATTGTCGCAAATTATTGAACAAAACAAACAATTGATGGTGGGGAGCGGGGGGGGGGGTCACGA
>NMRB01000651.1:285005-308545 GCA_002633025.1 Notospermus geniculatus
CCCCCTGCTCACCACCACCAATTGTTTTTTTCTCATTAATTTGCGACAAAATGAATAAGCCAAAAAACAAACGCAAAAATAAAACTTCTGTTTTGATACTGAGATGGCAGGAAATCGCGTCTGCGGCCTTCTAGATTTCAACACTTTCTGGGGGAGGCCCCGCAGACCCCCGTCGGCGCGGCCACCATTGGGGCCCGGACCATTGGGCACCATTGGGGCCCGGACCTCCCCCCCCGCCAAAAATCCTGGATCCGCGCCTGCAGTCACGTCATCATGTTGGCATTTCAGCATTTCCTTGAAAGACTATTAATAGGCTGGATGTTCGAGATTCATGGCATTCCAAAAAGAACCAGTCAGTATTCTTCACAGCTTGGCTATTCTTGTCCTTCACTGGACAACGCCGCCTGCCCTTTATTCTTGACGCATTACACTAAGTTGCTAGAACGCGACCGGCTGTACAAATACTCCACAACAATATAATATGCTTTTGTTCAAGTTTAGGTGAACCGAGCGATTATCAACGAGGTCAGGATAATTGTGTCGTGTGGCATATCCATGTACACTCTCTGTATAGACGGCACTGATCGAGTGCATGATTTTAGAATCGACATACACTGCGCTGTATGGCTGAGAATCTGTTAGTGCTCACGTTTGAAGTCTGGGACGAACAGGTAGGCCTACATGTACATGTATGTAGCTGCAATGTTGAAGTTGGAGAGCTCTTCAGCATGTGTGCTCTTTCTGTATTAAAGCCCGGTCTGTAAGGCACGTTTGGCCTGATACCACCATTTGCAAGTAAAGTATATGGGCGGTTATTTCCGCATTATACTCCCATCTCTACCTTTGAGCCCCGGAAGTTGGTAGAGTGTTCCTTTTCATATTCTATTTCAAAGTCTGTTGACTTGACCAATCGGAAGCAGGTATCGATTGGTGCGAGGTTGACCTACATAATCAACCTCGTACCCGGATTGTCTCTGATTGGTCAGTTTATAAATAGGAATGATGGCATTTTGAATTTGAAATTTAGTTGAGCACAACGCAGCATCGAAATCGAATGGAAGAACGCCATGGTGGGTGGCCTATTTTGGTGTGCGTGAGACTGTTTGACTTCGGAAATAGAATTTGAAAAGAGACACCCTGCCGACTTCCGGGGCTCAAGGTAGAGATGGGAGTATTAGACGTGCTTGTCGTGCGAGTGAAGCAGACGTAGACGTGAGTGTAGTGTGCATGAAGCAGAAGTAGACATGTTTGGTGTGTGTATGAAGCAAACATTAAAATTGTGAAAATAACATTAATGCCATGAAAAAAACCATGTCAACGTGAAAAATATCACATGCGTTAATCAGACGTTGGGTCTTAATAGCGCGTGAGAAATTTTCACATTGCCATATGATTTTTATGGCCATTAATATTTTCCTCACTGCTATATGTGTTTACAAGAATATATCGACTGCAGCGCCATCCAACGTCTGATTAAGGCATATGATATTTTTCAGGTTGACATATGATTTTTTCATGGTTATTGCTATTATTTTCACAATTCCAATGTTTGCTTCATGCACACTTACACTCACGTCTACGTCTGCTTCATTCCCACGACATAAAAGTACACCCAGGATGACCCACTCAAAAACACGACAAAGCTGGCTTTGACATACGAAATATCACTCAGGTAGGTAGGCCTTAACTAGCTGACCCGCGCATAGTAGCTGACCTGTGGATGTTTTGCATAATAAAAGGAGATTTCAGTCTGTTGACCAAAAGGTGTCACTACGGCCCAATTCAATGCCAAAAGCGGACCCATTCTGGTTGATGAGCACCAATCAAGAGAATTTTCTTTTCTTTTGGTCCGCTAGAACTTTGCTGCCATCTTTTGGCAATCAAACGCGGCTGACTGCTCCTACTGCTTGTCATTTTCACCTGTAGGCCTACACTTCCCCATGGGAAAGCATGCAAACGAGGAAAATACCGGTGAAGATAAGCAAATACATTATGCAAGTGGTACAGACACGGTAGCCATTTTGAAAGATACCGTAGACGCTGGTTGACACCATAGGTAGTGCGAGGTCACAGTCGGTGGTCGACAATGATGTATGTTATGTCAGATTTGACCCAGCAGTTGCGGAGATATCTGCCATAAACCTCGCGGCACTGGGATATGGAATGAACAGTAATTATTTTAATCTTAGAACATACCTTTTTGTTGCAGACGATGAAATGTCTTCCAAGGCGTACACCAAGCCAGCAACTATTTTCGAAGCCTGCACACGGGGTGAAGTCCACAGCGTCATCGAGTTTATTTATAAGGAAGGTATATCGGACGGAAGCAGTCAACTGGTTCGTATCGTAGATAGTCGGGATGCCTCGGGGATGTACCCCTTGCATTTGTCGGCCGCGAACGGATACAACGACGTCGTCAATGTGCTTCTTGACAACTCTGCAAATGTACATGTTGTCAATGGAGATGGTGACACGCCTCTTCACGTGGCCTGTGCTTCCGGGTATTTGGAAATAGCCAGATCTATTGTGAGTGGTGGTGGCGACATCTACAGTCGAAACTTCAAGCAGAACACTCCACTGCACTTGGCGTGCGCCAATGGGCACTTAGAGATCTGCCGCTTCCTTCTAAATGAAAATGGAGCTGACGTTAACGCACGGGCAAAAGACGGCAGCACTCCACTTTACTGCGCCTATGAAAATTTCCATCGTGACGTCATTAGATGTTTGATCGAAAATGGTGGACAATCAGATATGATTTCGAGACTGCATTTCTACAGCTTGATGGGAAATATGCAAAAGACTACTGAATGTATCGTCAGAGGAAGTGACGTCAATGCCCGTGACGGTAACGGAAGGACCCCAATGCACGTTGCAAGTTTTATGGGTTTTCCTGATGTTGTTGAGGAACTGGCAAAATGCGGTGCGTATCTGAACGTGAAGGACACTGCCGAAATGACGCCGTTTCTGTATGCCTGTAAGAATGGCAACATTTTTGCTGCAAGTGATTTGTTAGATCACGAGGCGGACTATAAAATTCGCACTGCCGATGGAAAAACCGGCCTGCACCTGGCCACCATGTTTGGCCACTTGGACATGGTGGAAGCCATGTTGGGAATCGTTGCGGCTATTGGCGGTACATCCGGGAAGGAGAGGTTTCTGAGCTTGGAGTGGAAAAAGAGAAGACAGAGAAGAAATTCGTCGGAAAAGAACAAGAAGGGAAAAGACCTTTCCAAAAAATCTGTGTCGAATCGTGACTCATGGATGTCCCTTGGGCCTGACTTCGACGTCATGAAACACCACGCAACCTCCACTCAAGAACTTTGCGATCAACCAAAGGCGACCCCGTTTCGTAAATTAAAAGACAAGTTGAAAAAGCAGAAAATCAAACGAGGTGAGTCCGCGGAGGCCGTGTCCAGCCTTGGGGTCATGCTGAAGTTCTTAGACTGCCTGGACAACGAAGGAAGAACTCCGTTATTTCTTGCTTGCTCCCGCGGCCATGCAGCAATCGTTTCAGTTCTTCTAGAACTAGGTGCTAATACAGACGCTGTCGATAAGGATAATGATACTTGCGTCCATGTCGCGTGTCAGAATGATTTCACTGATATTGTAGTGAATTTATTGCAGTCGGGTGTGAATCTTAATGTGAAGAATAACACGGGCGAAACACCGCTCCACGCCTGTGTTAAACGCGGAAACGACGCTCTCGTCACCATGTTCGTCAATCACAGAGTTAACGTTGACGCTGCGGATATGCGCAAACAGACCCCTCTCCATTTAGCTTGTCGCTATGGCCACGCGGTCATAGCGAGGCATCTCATCCTTTCTGGTGCTAGGGTTTCATCCCGTGACCTCGAGGACATGACCGCTCTCCACATAGCCTGTTTGTACAAACAGTCCCAAGTGGTTACCCTCCTGTTAGAAAACTCAGCCAGCGTGAAAATCGTTGACGACAGGAGAAACTCGCCTTTTCACTACGCTTGCCGATCGGGGGCGCTCGACATCGTCCGGTTGCTGCTTCAGAAAGAACGCATCAGTCTGAACGCGTTCGGTGAATTCGGCACATCGCTGTTCGAAGCATGCGCAAATGGTCATGAAAAACTTTGCTTCTTTTTAATCGAGAAGGGCGCCAATGTTAGAGCTTATGGTAAAACTGGTACTCCCCTGCACGGAGCAAGTGCCGGTGGCTACACCAGTATTGCTAAGCGTCTGTTAGACAATGACGCCAACGTCACTGCAACAAATCGCGATGGGGACACGCCGCTCCATGTCGCCTGTCGACGCGCCGTGCACCATTCAGACGACTTAAGCATCATCGACCTTCTTCTTTCGCGCGACATCGGTCGCAGTTTGCATTCAAAAAATGTCGCGGGTCGTACTCCCCTCGCAGACGTGATGTTTACAATCAAGGAAACAAATGACTCCGTTAAGAACCAGGCGAACTACTTGTTACGCAGCAGTGCCGTCTTGTGTCGGGAGAGCGACATTCGGTTATCATCACTTATTGATAAATTATTGGCGAACGGTTCACCGGTTTCGGACTCAATTTTGGACCAGTGGACGAAAGATGAATACATTCGGAACCGTAATATGATACTTTATTACACTGTTGCTTTGGCGACGTTGGAGTACAGGAACAAGTTCCCAGTGAAGGTGATGACGTACATGTTACAAGTTGGCGATCGCGACGCTGTTGATCTGCTGATGAAGAATGGACTTCAAATACCTGTTGAGACTTTAGAGAAAGAGCCATCACTTCGTTCCGAGTCGGATGATACCATTGACAACCCGCCAATGTTGAAGGCTTTGTGTGTTGCGTTTATCAGACGTCGAATCTCCGCAGCACGTGGTTGGGTTTCGCGTGAGGTCGTTTTTGGGTCTCGTGATCTGTCGAACGGGATGAAAAACCAGATTCTTGTCGACAACGTCTTCTCCTATGGGTAGCTATCGGTGCACACCAGGCTAACGAGGTTGGCGAACACATAAGACCCTGTAGGCTGAGATACCGTACCTCAGAAACACTGAACATATGACTAAACCTTGGTCCTCGCATCAAAGGTGAAAAGGTCTTTTTAAACTGAGGAAGTACGAAGTTTCATTACACTGGAAAAAAACAAACTAGGTCGCTCACAATTCGTAATCCTTTTAAAGCGATGTACTCGCGAGGGTTGAAAATGAAATCTCGTTCAACTATCGCGACCCGCGATAGCTCCCCAATTTCATTCATAGCTGGCGGGATTCTTGAAACTGATCTCGTGTGATTTCTAGCATCTTTGAGCCATCAAACTACGGTATCGTCGACGTTTTATACAATAAAACGTTCATGAAAAATCTTTTATTAATATTATTTCAGTGAATTTGGGCGACATTAGTGTTTACTGCCGGAATAATTTCAAAATCTCACGGGGTATTTCCGAGAACGAGATCGACAGACTGACAACAAACATGGCGCGGAAAAATCCGAAGTGTGAGGAAGACTGACCAGAGAATTCGCCTCACTGCTGCAAGTTTAGTCAGATGGCGGCGTGTGAAAACAGAAAGTTGTTCTAGCACTAATGAGGACTTAGCAGTGTACCTCCTGAACGTCTTCGAACCCCGGCCAACACCATCCTTTGCATGTTTTGCGGATGACTCCGAGTCGTCTCCGTCGGCATCACTCACTGAGTGACAATGTCAATCATGTCACCATGGTCACTATCCTCGCTACTGATTGGTCATAGTAAATTCCGTAGTATTATAATGAGATGGCTCGCTTGGAATTTCATTCATAAAATGTAGTGCTGCCGCCGTGCGGGAAATAGAGGAACTATCGATGTGCAGTTACTGCAGAGCCCGCGTACATCGCTTTAATATAAGTGAGGTTTCGCAAAACTGACGAAACACGAAGTACAAAATACGAAATTGGACTTCATTTCCATGACGTAATGTATTTCAGTACATGGTTGGTACCACAAATATCGCCTGCTGCAAGAGCGTCTTGAAACGTATGACGTTAGACCGATAGAGTTGCGGTGTATATTAAACTTTGAAATTCATCGTTCGTTTCCACTTCGTAGACAAAGTGGAAACTTAAAAATTATATATATATCATTTATTTCGTACAAAAGAAGTACAAAAGTAGAGAAGGTGCAGTGTGGTAGTACATATACAATCAAAAAATGGTGCCAGAAAGAAAATGATCCACCACGGCACACATGTGGTGGCGCATTACATAGACTACGACGTCACTTGAGTAATGGCTTTATTAGGCCTAACCTGTGCACAGTATATTGATGAAGTCTTCTAATTCCGCCTGAGCGAACAGCGAATAATCATGGCTGTCCCTCATAGACATTATGTCTTTTATTGCCAAGGCAGTGTCTATTGTTTCACGACTTCCTTCCTCGACTATCACATTAGTAACCTCTATATCATGATCTACTAACATAAACTTATTGAGGGAGTATTTCCTACACAGATAATTCAAGTTCTTACTAGCATTTGATCTGCTGCCATTTGTAACGAAATCACAGGCCAGTTTCACATACGGGTTATCACTCTTAAACGCACTGATGAAGAACGGAATTAAAGATGCACCATAACTCTCTCGGTCTTACCTGATATGCTAAAAGATCTGGCAGCAGGGACATTTGTTGTAGCAACCAAAAAGGTTTCGCAAATCTGACCAAACACGAAGTCAGAAATACGAAATTCAGCTTTATTTCCAGGACCTAATGTATTTCAGGTGATGGTTGGTACCACAGGTACGTCTTTTAGCATATCATGTAGCACTGAGAGAGTTGTGATGCATGTTGAATTTTTAAATTTCCACTTCATAGCTACGAAGCGGAAACGAACGATAGCCTAAATTTCAAAGTTAAATTTCCATCGCAACTCTATCGGTCTTACGTCACACGCTAAACGACGATCTTGCAGCAGGGGATATTTGTGGTATCAACCATCTCCAGAAATACGTTAGCCCTTGCCATAAAGTCAAATTTCGTATTTCTTACTTCATTTCCTTCAGGTTCGCGAAACCTCACTATTTAGCAAGCAGTGATAACGAAAACTATGTATTCAGATGACCAGCAAAAAATGTATTGTTGAAAGTACTTAACCTACACCTGTGTTATCAACATGGTCGCTCCTGTACATTGTTTGGAGTGGAATATTCATGGTAAATTGAAAGAACCAAAATTAAACAAGTACATACGATGATGCCCGTGAAGATATATGGAAAAAACAATTTGTTTTTGTAATCATTAAAAACGTATGCAGTTATATGGAATTTTCAATCATTTCTGTTTTGATGTAAATGGGGATTCCCCAACACCCACACCCAGTGGAACACGGTGTTAACACTGGGTGTGGACACCAGTGTTGATTCACACCTGGTGTTTGGAGGTACAGATTAACACTGACACCAACACCCATTCCCAGTGTTAACACCTAGGTTAACACTGGGTGTTTACCCAGATCAGGTGTCTGGAGCTGTAGATTAACACTGACACCAACACCAACACCTGACACTAACACCAACTCAAAACTTTAAAGTCACCCAATGCCTTGGCTATTCCATAATGATACATACATTATCTTAAAACAAAACATTCATTGCATTTCTTGCATACGAAAAGTAATTTTGCTGGATTTAATCCTCCATAAAACGTCCTTCGACATGAAATCCATTGTTGCCCATACAGATCTGTGCTCAGCGTCGTATGTTCCGACTGCCCTTGTGCTGCAATATGCATGAAGCAATCAGAGGAAAAATTTCACGAGCTGTCATTTACATGCCACTCTACGTCCCTACAAATTTAAATCCCCAAAATCTTTCTGAGTTTTAGTTTTAGGGAACATTTTGGAGATGACACGTTTTTTTCTGAAACACCCCGTATAAGTCGTTTTATAAAGTTTTTATAATAGGGAGGTTTCGAAATCAAACGATAAACGTAAACGTTAACGACAACGTTATTTTCATAGTACACATTAACCAGATTTTATATTGCATTTTCGGTACAAAAAGAACGTTGTCGTTAACGTTTACGTTTATCGTTTGATTTCGAAACCTCCCTAATATCCTCATTTAAGCTAACGTGATATGATGGGTTTCCATTTGCACAATTAACATATTCAGCTGCTTCAACAGTATAATTTTTAGGTTTTCCACCAATTCAAAGCTGACATACAACTTTTTTCAATCAAGAGGCTGTATTTTAATAATTGAGCACAGGTGTAGATTTCATATTTCATCAGCAATTTTTGAATAATTTTTTATTTAACATATGTTTCAGTTATTTCAATCTATTTCAAGTGGATATAAGCGCAGTATTGCTTGAAAATCACAAAAAAATAAAATACATATCGTCTCCCCGACTCTCCGATTTTTTTCTGAAGAGCATCACAGCTGCTGGCGGATCATAGTCAGAACCTCGATCGATTTGCCAGGGGTCCACGGGATCGGCTGCTGAGATAAAACCCCCGGTAAATTCATAACCATTTCGAGTTTTTTTTGCTGAGTATTACATGGCAGTCGCAAAAATATACATATCGCTCTGTTGGAGCGTCGCAGATGCTGTCCCAGACAAAGTGGTACTTCGGTCGATGACCCACGGGTCCACAGGATTGGCTGTCGACTGACTGTTGAAGATATAACCCCATCCCACGCCAAGACCTCCTCACTTGCAGGGACTCACCAGGTGAGAAAGTTTCTGTGCTCCTGACCAAGGTAAGGTTTTATCAACTTATGCGTTTTTCTCGAAATTTTAATCTGATAACACAAATTATTTTTCAGTCACTTTTCTACGACTATAGAAAATATCACGATAACATAATGTTCAAACACAAATGTTTCACCTCGTTTCGTTTAACAGTCTCCAGATTTCACAAATTTTCGACCCCAACCGGGGTCTTTTTCAAGTGGAACTTTACAATCTGAAACTCTTGTCTGACAGCATCTGAAACTCTAGAGTCTTCTCTAGAGTTTCAGATTGTAAAGTTCCACTTGAAAAAGACCCCGGTTGGGGTCGAAAATTTGTGAATTCTGGAGATTGACTTTTTGCTTATAATCATTTTGTGTGTCAATTTTGTGCTATTCTGTATCTTGGGTTCCGTTTAACACGTCTATAATAGTGAGGTTTCGTAAATCTGAGAAGCCATGAAGTACGAATTACGAAATTGTACTTCATTTCCGTGACTATGTATTTCAGGAGACGGTTGGTATCAAAAATATCGCCTGCTGCAAGCTCGTCTTTTAGCGTATGATGTGAGACCGATAGAGTTAACGGTGGAATCGAATGGACTAATCACTTTTGATCTCAGATGCTGGGGTCATGGTGGTATTGATATATCAAATTTGATATTGTCAAATGTCCCATCCTGTCATTGAATTATTATTATTATTATTATTATTATTAGACCAACACATTTACAAGAGTTTGTTTACAATATAGTATAACGATGGCCAGGACACAAACAAGGCCTCTTGTGGCCGCTGGCAAGGCATCAAGTTTTACACCCATGTTTATGGACCCTAGGAATCGAAAAGGCTGATCATTATTGATCCCAGATGTTGGTGTCATGGTGATATCAATATATCCAATTTGGTATTTTCAAATTTATTTATATATTCAATACATCCTGGTCTCTTTTATGTATCAGTACGTACACGTGTACATCGGGAACCACAGGACATTTACAATGTCTCCTGTTTTTCAGTGACTTGATATCATCTTCCAATCAACGACCAAAGAAAGAAATCCATTGTATTGAATCCCACTTCAATTTATTCGACCATCATGATTTCCTTCCACTTAGTGGCAATTTTGGTTGCGGTGGTCCTTCTCCAGGGTAAGAATTTGTACACTGGCTCTTCTCTCGGGAGGGCCAAACTGTGGGGGCCTGTAAGGCCGAGTTTACATAGAAATACGGACACGCTGGCGAACAAAGGCCTAATTAAGGGTTCATGAGCATGAAAACTTTGTTTGCCTGCGTGTCCGTATACCGTGTACTTCTATGAAACTCGACCTAATGGCCGGGCTTCCACGAACGAGGGAGGATGAGGAGAAAGAGGTGACGTTGTAAACAGAAAATGATGATTCGGCCACCTGCCTCAGCATTCTCATTTTGGTGGCGAATTTCTTTCGTTTTTGAGTAAACATCCTTTACTAGCCGAAGACGTCCTGCACAACTAACTCAAACATTTGCCACCTCGTCCTTCAGTGCAAGGAAATCCTTAAACTAGATCCCCTATAGTACCAAACGTTTTTAGTGAGAGTAGGCCAATAAAGAAGTGTGCCGTCGAGGGTTGGGTGGGGCCCATTACGATTAGGATTAGATCAGCCTTCGAATGGTTAGTGGCCAGGATCTGCGATATACTGTATAGGGGATCCAATTTAAGGTCTCATCAAAGCAATGCACATTCACGCTCAAAAATGGCGAGACTATTTTGATAATCAGGTGACGTGCGCTGTTACATTAACATGATCAATAAATGTTAAAATATGCATAAAGTTGTCAGATTATTTGCTTGAGAAATTTCTTCAATACAATGTAACTTTCAGCTGCAAGATTTTTTTCCTTTTACCCTCATTATACATTTTTTTATTGTTTTTTCTATCGACAGATTCAGTTCTGGCCAAAAAATACCCCACTGTCCTTGTACGGTTGAACAATCGTAGATACGAGATCCCAAATGCTGCTGCGGCGGTCAAGGAATGTGCCAAACGAGGAATGAAGTTGGCGACGCATGCGGAGTTGGTGGCGTCCTTTAAGGCAGGGATGGACTCGTGTTCTTGTGGATGGCTGACTAATGGTGGGGCTTATTATCCAATCACGAAGCCAAGAAAAGGTTGCCAAGAAAAAACCCCGGCAGGAATAAGGAGCTGCGGCAGAAAACCTTGGAGTGGGCACAAAGGATTTAACGCATATTGTTCCACCAGTAGGCATCAGATTATTTGTGTCAATCCTGTTTCATTTTGAAACTGTGGTTTCCATTGGAGCGTTTCCACTTATAATATTTAAACGTGCACACGATTTTGAGTGTGGCGGGATAGGAGCTTTAGTTGCACCCTCAACGAAGGCGGAAATCGACCTTCACAAAAATACATGTAAGTCGCAATATCATTTATTTTGTTGTTTGTTTATTTTACTTGAATATTTCCAGAATGTTCTTCCGATAAGATATTTTACAGTAATCGGTGTATCCCTAGTAAGTAACGCACGTGTTTTCATTAACTCGCCCCACCTGATAAAATGTTCATTCATGCTCTGATTGGCTGTCGGGGAGACCTCTTTGCACTTGCGATAAACTGTCGGTTGAGGACGCTTAACACTTCATAATCTACTGCACTTTTGAAAGAAATGAACAAAATGTTATTTTCATTTTTTTTTCATTTTCAGAAATTTGCCCAGGTAAGTAGGCCCTATACCGTCAACGTTTATACGTCCTTGGGTCAAGATGTACCAAAATGTGACCAGGCACAGCAAAATGAGTCGGAAGTCGCACAGAAGAAGACCGAAGGTGGAAGCAGACAGCAACCACAGAAATCGACGAAGTCAAATTTCACAATGGGCAGACAATCCTGAAATCAGCGAACCGTTGGTGTCACCTTGGACATGTTGGGTCTTCTTATGTGCGCATTCCAACTCATTTTGTCGTGCCGGTGTAACGTCGATCAGTGTTCCCCGTATTTCTGTGTTTTTCTTATTGTTTCCCTCCTGACGGATTAAGCGGCAACTAACCCAACAATAACCATTCTAGGCCGCGTCTATTGTTGGGGAACACTGAGCTACAGAAACACTCACAGATGTTACACCTGGTCACAAATGATGTTTTGACATTTTGTGACGCGACTTGGGGACAACCAGGCACAAGTCTCCCGGGAGGAAATGGTTAATACAGCAATTATCCCAGATAGCAACGATCGGTGGCCCACCGGTGGCAGAAGAGCGGGAAATCAGCGCATCGGCGGCCAGCAACGGTCTTTGGTGGCCCACCGTCGGGCCACTGGCGGAAAATGGACTAGAGGGGTATCGGTGGCAGCCACCAGTGGGCCACTGGTGGCAGATGAGGGGCAAATCAGGGGCCACCGACTGGTGGCACATCGGCGACAGCCACCAGTGTGGGCCACCGGTGGCAGAAGAGAGGCCACTGGAGCAGCGGGATATCGGCGACAGCCACCAGTGGGCCACCGGTGGTGAATTGGTGGCAAACATATATCTTTTTCCTTTACAAATTGTACAAAAAAATTGAATTTCTCAACCAATTCTTAAGCAAATTACTCCTTTTTACAATTATAAATCATCGTAAGTCAAACAAAGTTTGTACCGGTGGGCCACCAGTGGCCCACTGGCGGGCCACCAGTTCGACCTGGCGAGATAACAATTATGTTCTAATTTGCAATAATTTATTACAGAACCGATGACTCACGAAAGCAAACATATAAGAATGTTGATAAACTATGGTTTGAAATCTGAGA
The DNA here is from genome assembly GCA_002633025.1 of Notospermus geniculatus. Taxonomy (NCBI): domain Eukaryota; kingdom Metazoa; phylum Nemertea; class Pilidiophora; order Heteronemertea; family Lineidae; genus Notospermus; species Notospermus geniculatus. The sequence continues at coordinate 297,461 of NMRB01000651.1, forward strand.
CACAAATTTTAGGTTGTGGTTGTTTCTCTTTCAAAATTATATTGCATAACATTGGTTTTATCTAAACCATAGACAATAATTTTTGCTGTGCATTGGTATACCCCATCCAACTGAACTCCACGTCAAACGCTTCTCGGCCTATTGGCTAAGATTAAAGTTTGATATTTAAGAGGTGCGGACTCTGCCTCATGGTGAATCTGCTCTTTCCCTTGTGCTGACTTGGCTCAAGCAAGGCGGGGGAGTTTGTACAGGAAGAAATTGCAAATTAAACAATCAGGACCGATATGGCTCTAGCTAAACGTGTTAAACTGCCACCAGTGGCCCACTAATTCGCCCACAAGGTGCCCCCGAGATCACATCAATTTCCCTCTGCTGAGCCACTCATTTCCCCCCGGTGGCCCACCGGTGGGGAGGTTTGCATTACCACCGGTGGGCCACCAGCGACAGCCACCGGTGGGCCTCCGGTACTGCATGCAGTGGGCCACCGGTGGCCCACTGAAAATTGTTATCTGGGATGGTTATCCCCACAAAGGATGAAATCAGCTTTTACAGTAACAAAGATATACTATTCTTCTGAAAAGAGCTGAATGATCTAACAGGGTAGTCAAGGGCGTTGTCAAATTCGACAATTGTTTTCTCCATTCACAGTCCGTTTCTACAAGGCCCACAAAACATACACCACTTTCCTTGTACGGCTGAACAATCGTAGATATGAGATCCCAAATGTTGCTGCGGCGGTCAAGGAATGTGCCAAGCGAGGCACGAAGTTGGCGACGCATGCGGAGTTGGTGGCGTCCTTTAAGGCAGGCATGGACTCGTGTTCTTGTGGATGGTTGACTAATGGTGGAGCTTATTATCCAATCACGAAGCCAAGAAAAGGTTGCGGGACTTCCCCAGCGGGAATAAGGGGCTGCGGTAGAAAACCTTGGAGTGGGCACAAAGGATTTAACGCATATTGTTCGACCAGTACGTATCTGATTGTTTGTCTTCTTCAAAATATATCGTGACGTGAGTCGCACTATAACAAGGTTTTCGGCTTTTTACCATTAGTTATAATCTTAAATATAATGTATCATGACTTCATTGCTTACATTCCATGTTTGTACAGTAAATATGGATGTGTTCATTATGTTATTTTGAACTTTTGGGACATGCCAACCCACCAAATTGAATACTTTCGGAATCAAACGAATTTCTAGAGGGGCATGCCACCAACAAACTACACATGAGGCAAAGAAAGACTGGACGTAACAAAGAAAAAGTAAATAAACAAAGATTTTCGTGACCTGCAACAATACTGTGATATATTAACTTTTTTTTTAAAAATCTTTTTTTTTATCTACTAGATAACGAAATACTTATTCTCCATAAACTTATAAAATAGCACACGTTGTGTGTGGTGGGGAAGGGGTTAGTGCTGAACGCATCAATCGTATGACGGAAATCGAATTTTTCACAAAAAAAGTCGCGCTATCCAGTTTTTTCTACGGTTTATTTTAGTTCACTATTTCCAGAATGTCCTTCCGGCAAGAAATTCTATCACGGTCGGTGTGTCATGAGTAAGTAACACACGTTTTATCATGAACTCGATCCTACATGTAACTCACTGCCCATTCTTTCCAGCTTGATAGGCTGTCGGGATTCATCATGATATACACTTAGATTTTTTTACATTGGAAGGCACTGTGTAGAAATGCTTCACAACTTTACAATTTGAGATAAAATCGCACAGCCAGACACTCGGTCTACCAACCGAGGGCCACAACGTCTCAAACGTTTGTGATGCTGCTTTGCGCACGGCTGGCGTCAGTCACGTGGTCTTGCAATAGAGCGCTGTTATTTTGCAATCATGTGACACCCCCGTACAAGATAATATGGCCAAATCGACCAATCAGTGTTGATACCAGGACTTCGGTATTCTCGTATCAAAAATTGTCGACGTTGATCACGGTCTCTGTAATGGTGCGCAGTTCGCGCATGCGTATTACAGACTGAGTGCCTCAGTCTAGATAAAAGCACATTCTAAAGCCTAGCGTATCGCACTTGCGACTTGGATACAACTCGTCGGCAGTGAGCTACCTGGCGACTGGGAGGAACGGGGTGAAACTGGAGGCAGCTGATCAGTCGCCAGAAACGGTCGATGTACGTACCCTTGCTACTCGCTGAAACTGGTTCGAAATACTTTCTGACTCAAAATGAAACCGACAATATTTCGGCCCGAGACAATGACGTCTCAATCTGAGCCTTTTGTCTCAAAATGAAACGGAAAATATTTTGGGCCGAGAGACTGACAGTCTCATTCTGAGATCACTCAACTCAGACTGAGATGTCATTGTCTCGGGCCGAAATATTTTCTGTTTCATTTTGAGTCAAAAAGTACTTCGAACCATTTTGTCCCTATAATGAGATCTGAGTCTCCACTCGAGTTGATTTCTTTTCTCTGTGAGTCGCTTATAGTGTCACCAGAGGCAAATTACATGTACTAAACTCACTTTTTGGCACATTATGCGAAATTGCACATTATTTTCCTTTTATATATTTTTTATTTTACATGTGATTGTTTTCTTTATTCGCAGTTGCTGCCTTCTTGGCCGTGACCAAAAAATACCCCACTGTCCTTGTACGGTTGAACAATCGTAGATACGAGATCCCAAATGTTGCTGCTGCGGTCAAGGAATGTGCCAAACGAGGCATGAAGTTGGCGACGTTTGCTGAGTTGAAGGCGTCCTTTAAGGCAGGGATGGACTCGTGTTCTTGTGGATGGCTGACTAATGGTGGGGCTTATTATCCAATCAGGAAGCCAAGAAAAGGTTGCGGGACTTCCCCAGCGGGAATACGGGGCTGCGGTAGAAAACCTTGGAGTGGGCACAAAGGATTTAACGCCTATTGTTCGACCAGTACGTATCTGATTGTTAGTTTGTCTTCGTCAAAATAGGTCGTGATGTGTGTCACCATTCAACGAAGGTTTCTGTTTTTGCCATGGTTGTAATCTTAACTGCCTTTATTGGACCTATTAGTTTACGAAATTTCCACGGACATTTGTACCGATTAATTGCACAAGATGTTGTGTACGGCGGGGGAAGGGGTTCGTGCTGAACGGATCAGTCGTTGGCGGAAATCGACTTTCAGAAAAAGATGTTATACTATCCACTTTGTCTATGGTTTGTGTATTTCACTTGCCTTTTTCCAGAATGTCCTTCCGGAAAGAAATACTTGTCATCTCGTCGATGTGTCCCGCGTAAGTAACGCACATTTTCTCAATAACTCGATCATGATTTGCTGGCCATTCCAGCGGCTCTGAGTGGTACAATTCTAGCCCCCGATTGTACATCTCCATGCAATGCTGGCCAATTTTATACTCAAAATTCAGACAATTCCGAGAATTGTACCGGGGCTAGAATTGTACCACTTTACCCGATAAAAGGGCTTCACATGAACTGCACTAATCGAGATACATGTAAGCATAAAGGAATAAAAAATAAGGTTTAACTGCGAATGATGAAGGAACTGAGGGATACACTTCATGTGTTGCCACCAGATGTCTCTCACTGCCTGAATTTTGGCTTTACGTAATAGGCAGGAACTTAAACTTTTTTATGTGGGGTAGGCCTACATGAATCTGTCAACCTGATGACTTGAATTCCATTTCTGAGGATAACAGCGCTATTTTCAGCACAATTAGTGTTCCATGTGCATATGTACGTTAGCCTGTTGACATGTACACAGATGACCCTGCACTCTCATCGTTCGTATAGGGTTCTCATTAATTCAGTCCTTTTGTATCATGAGATCAACTCGTCTGAATTCAACAAAATTTGCACTAAACATGCAGAAGGGGCTTGCCCATCACATGGAAGAGGCAGAATGCAAATCTGTTGAGGTTTAAAGAAATACTGTCCACATTTATAAAATGCTAAATTTTTCAGTTGAACCTTTATGTTTGATTCCTTTATGATGTAAGATCACATTCCGAGGCAGGTGTAATGAATGAGGCTCCCGTATGACAGTTCCCACTTTATTGTGTGGCGGACACTCAAAACAGAGAGACATTGTTAATCAGTACCTCCCCCATTGTAACGGTGCGGATTAATCAATCGTTTGTTGGGGGCCTTGCCAGACGTGGGGCAGAGAAAATATTAAATCAGATATTCGAAACAGCTGGATTGTTATACAGACTGGATCGATGGACTGTGACTCTTTTCTCTCCACCAAGTGGATTTTATGATTGGATGTTGCATTGGGAGGAGGTTGATTTCATAAAAAACGAGGCATAATTTTCAACAAAAAGCTAATCACTAAAGCCGCTGCCCAAGTAGAATTTTTCTAGTGCTAATATTTATGAATAGGGTTTAAATGGATGTTCATAATGCATTTCAGCTAGGCAATTGGGGCCTAGCTATGAGCGAAATCACCTACAATGAGCGTCATGTATAATTTTTTTAGTACCAGGTGTAATGTTTTTCACTGCCCCCCGTTTGCCAGTGCCTCCCAACCAAAGATTGACGGAATAAGCCGCGACGTGACAATGGGGGAGGCACTGACCAACATGTCTTTCTGTTTTTGAGTGTCCGCCGAACAATAAAGCGGGCATTGTCATACGGGGGGCATTCTCATACATTACACCTGTACAAGAAAAATCCTAAGTGGACAGCGGGATTAAGCAGTGTTTTTTAACTTTGTATTTTCAGTGGCATGCCCAAGTATTAGTAAGTACAACGTCAACACAAAAGTATTACATACATGTAATGGTTTGACATTTTTTTGACATACATATAGTGTAATACGTAATTTTCCACTCACATCAATGACGATCGATTTTAGCAAAGTCAACTTCAAAATCAAGTCCTCACCAATCCAGCAATTAATATCAGATTAGATATTATAATAAACGGAGAGTGCTGTGCAGACGGCCTGAAAAACAGTTAACTGCCGTCTGCACAGCACTCTCCGTTTATTATATTTTAACATGATTGAAGTCAGATTTTGAATTGCCATAATTAGCTCACTTGGTGAGCTGTTACGGCGCTGCAGCGTCCGTCGCCCGTTAGCAGGGCTCGTTTCGTAACCACTGGGGCTATTGCCCTGAAGCTTTGTACATGTATACCCCTAGGTCAGGTGACCTACGACACCAAGATTCGGTCCGATTCGATTCTTCGCTTGGCCACTAGGTGGCCAAAACCGAAAACACAAAAAGTGTAATAACTCCTGAACTGACTGCATCATCTCCAAATTTTTATCATAGGTACACCCTTAGTCAATAATAAATGCCCAGCTAACTTTCCGGCATATCTCCATGAATATTTTTCATAGCCACTTTTTCTTTTCATGCGCATAATCTAGGGCCACTGGGACACCTTTTAAGACCATAAAACTTGAAATCATTACACAACTGTTTTTTTTGGCAAAAGTTTGAATTTTGGCCAAAATATCATGTTTTTTTAATAATCACTTGTTCGGATTGAAACTGGCACTGTTTTGAAGCCAATCTGTTTCTTGACACATGAAAATTTTCGGAATGCTAAAATTCCCATTTAAGGCAAAGTTACAGATGATTTTGTAAAATGGTTTTCCCAGTTCTTGCCATTCGTTCCAGGCACTCAAGGCACAGGGTTTTAGCATTACCCAGTCGTGAATATGTATTAGCCTCTCAACCACAAAAGGAGCGACTGACATGGAGTAATAGGCCCCTTGTGAAATCATGAATCGTGTCTCTCACAATAGGCCAACTTGGTGACTGACACACCGGTGTAAGTTGCACTGGGTAATCGTGGTCAACTCCCATTGATGCAGGCCTTGTGACAGTCATAAACACCTGCGTTACCTGTTATTGGGATCAACATAAATGTTTGAATAGGCCCCGGTTTGAATAGGCCTTCAATAGACTTACTGAATTAGGGCACGTGATCGGGGTATTGATAAAATGTGGCTTGGAGTCAACTGGAATTGCGGGGATTTTATTCCACAGAAAAATCATCATAAATCGTCACAAAGTTGCTCAATTTTGAATTTAAAAAAATTGTATTGTCCAGAAACAGACTGGCTTCAAAACAGTGCCAGTTTCAACCCGAACAAGTGAGTATTAAAAAAACATGATATTTTGGCCAAATTTCAAACTTTTGCCAAAAACACAGTTGTTAAATGATTTCAAGTTTTATGTTGTTAAAAGGTGTCCTAGTGGCCCTAGATTATGCGCATGAAAAGAAAACGTGGCTATGAAAAATATTCATTGAGATATGCCGGAAAATTAGCTGGGCATTTATTATTGACTAAGGGTGTACATCTAATAATTACATGACATATCTAACGGGTTTGGGGATTTGACCTAATTTTCAAGGTCAGAGAAGACAAAGTTCAAAATTTTACCATTAGAAAAACCTTACTTTCAACCACAGCCCTATCGCATTGGGATTTGCCGTCCATGCGCCTAGACTTACGACGATTATGCATTAGACCAACACATAACGTAGCGACTGTAGGAAAAATACGTTTATATTTTGTTTATCATTATCGAGATGCTAACTCAGTACTGTAATGCGCCTCTCTTCTTTTTTAAGCTCACTGATTTTTCCTTTCATCTATCAAGGCGTCGGCCGGCGAATAAACTAATAACAAAAATGCGCCGACGCAGATTCGCCATGGTGTTACACCGAGAAGAAAACGAAGTGAGCAGAATATTGCTGAGTGATTTAAACCCCGATTCTTATGATGTATAGAGTGGATATTGCTCAATAAATAATCTCACTCAAGAAAGGCTTCGTCATTTTTTGGGTGTCGGCAACTTTTAACGGAAAAGACAGTCAGAGCTGCGTAGTGCATCGGCGTCTCTGAGATCTGAGGTTGCTGGTACGACCCACGGTGAGACTCGTTCATAGGTTGCCAGGTTGCCTCACAATTACGTTACCGTCTTAGTTTTCATGGAATGAAGGGTTGAATTTAAAAAAAAACCCTCAAGCATGTCAAGTTATACCCTGAATGAGAAGATCATATGATTTGAAATTCAACCTTTCCATTCTACACGGTCGTGAATGCATTGTGATGGTTTACAAACTAGAGGCCCTAAAATAATATCTTTTTTCATCCACCCATGTCTTGTAATCATGGCAGTACGAAGACATGGCTGCAACATGCCTGTCCACCACGCTTTCCTTTAGCGTGATCGATTACTTAGGTCGTGTTTTTTTATTACTTGGTTTACGAGACCGCCGACGTTGAAATAGACTAGTACCTGGTCCTACCGATAGTGTCGCTTTTGAATGGTAGGACCAGTCTTGGCCGCCATTTGTCGAGGATTTCTGACAGTGACGTCACTTGAAAATTTTATGTAAATTATGTAAATGTATTCAATTCTCAATACGGGTGACGTAGGCTACCAGAATGCAGATAGAAGGTGACCGACATTTGACCCAGGAAATTCACCAATCACGCCGGGGGTTTTCCATGTTAAAAATAGAAAATCTATCAGCATAATAGTTCACATACTTACCACCTCCGCCAGCACCGACCAATCAGAGGCACGAAGGCGGTAGGCACGTCCGGTCCTAACATATGCAAAAGCCCGATGTAAAATAGTTAGGATCGGGTACCAGTCTAACGTTGAAACTGCCGAATTCAGAAAAAATGATCTTCAGTTGTTTTTTCTCTCCGCCAATGCTGTGCATAAAAAGAATCCTCTGAAAAAAATAAAACTTCAAAATTTCTCCGTTATATTTTCCCGCTAAGAAACTTTGGTTTTGTCAAACATCCACAAAAACAGTTTTTAACCAAAAAACTAGGTTTTATTGCCAAAAACATAGGTTTCTTTAATAACTGGACAATCTGCTTGCCATAGCCGTAGGCGTGTTGATTTTTAACTAGGCCTTCATAAGAGTTTATCTACATTATCTACATTACGTTTATCTACGTGTATCTACATTAATAATTCCTACCAACATGTATATTCAATGATCTCGCGTGAATTCAGTTTCCCGCCGCGACCACTTATTGCAAGGATTACAGTAATGGTCACTACGTGAACCAATATACACACGATGTGACCAACATCACCGCACTGTTCTGTCTCCTGGCCCCAGGCAGAGGATGTTTAGTCTGGTTCCACTGGCCTACTCCAGACGGATTATGTGAATATCAGTCAGTATCTCCCCTATGATGGCCAGCGGAACCAGGCTTGCATGTTTATTATGGTGGCCTAGTTCAGACATACACACACACAATCGATGTACACCGTATACCCCAGTGATCGCGAATGCACACACCGATCAGGACTACTCGAATCTACGTATTATGAACTTAGTTATCAATTAGGCAAGGAAAATTTGCTACACATAAAAGAATGAGAAAACTTGACGCTAGGTGGCGATATCTGGGGATATCACCACTAGTGTCGACGCTAGACGCAAGGGCCCAACGCGCCGCGTAGCGGCCAACAGCGAAGCTAGCCAAAGACTTGTCACGGGTCAATCAATAGAACTGGACTCATAGGAAATATGCACCTAATGTTCAGATGGAATATACCGGACGGTTGGTTCACGTTTTTAGTGACTGTCAACGTAGATGGGTACAGTATGTAGCGATATGCTGACAGATTTGCTGGGGACTTGCTCTGTGGATGTTGTAAAATGCGATTTTTGGAAGATTATTCTGATTTGCAACGTCATTTTTAATTAACATAAAAATATGTTGAGTAGCTGGGATAGGTTTATAAACATTTATTGAGCAGCCACCGTCATGACGTGGCCGGCTGGCGCATCGGTAGAGCGTCCGGCTCTGAATCCGGGGCGCCGGGTTCGAGCCTTGCGATAGGAATTTTTATTTTTTTCACGTGTCAGTTTCCCCAGCCCTACAAATCTGCATTTGCTAATAAATACTTATAACCACAGATCCCTGACAGCTGCCCTGCATTCAGAGAGACTTTTCACTAAAGTCTCTCTGAATGCAGGGCAGCTGACTACCATCCACATTCCCCTCCCAGTCACCAAAAATATCAACACCACAACTAACGTTCAAGACTACTGGGTTTCCATCTTGAAAAGAAGTGCGCGCACGGAGCGAATAGTAGAAATTCTTTTGTTTGTAAAGCGGTTACCCATCACGTCGTTTTCTACGCTTACAATATAGATCTGTTGTAGATAGGTGTACAAAGGTAAAGTGCTTTTCAGAATGTCCAGTCATTTTTACACTCATTTGACCTTGTAATGCAACCTAACCACAAGCCACAAATTGACCAGTTACGTGTGCATGCCAATAAACGACTGACCGACTTCTAATAGGACCTTGTTCAGGTCTACCTGGTTGAAGATAATCATGCACTCATGCACACTTAACTGGCCCATTTGTGGTTTGTGGTAATAGGTTCTGTTGCAAGGTAAAATGAGTGCAAAAATGACTGGACAGTCTGAAAAGCACTTTATAGAATCGATACAAACATCGGAAGAGTAAATAAGTTATTCTGTTTCATTTTCGACAAGATAAATATTGTTTTCTGCAAATAATAACAGTTGGAAAAAGAAGTTCGCGTCACCTGAAAGACCAAAAGGATGGCGGCGCCACCGACGATGCCGTCAAGATTTTAAAGATGGCGATCTAGCGTCGACGGCAGTGTTAAAATTTCGTCCAATTATCAAAAAAAATCAACGCTGTCGTGGAGTATGAAGAATGAGATGAAGTATGATCATGTTGAATGATCAATGGTTAGTAATGGTATCAGAGCGCGTCGAACTTCTCAAGTGATGAAAAGGATATTTTTTACTGAAGCGTGGTGTGCCGCTGAGAACATTAGATTCAATATGACCAACCAGACGTTCTCAAAAATAAGCTCGATTTTTTAAAAAATCATACTAAAAGCTCGAAGTGAAATAATTCAATTTTCTTTGTTAGGGACACGCTTTGACCCCAACTGATTTGAATATGCATCAATAGTCAATACACTCTTGCTAATAAATGTGATGTAGGGAGCTACCGCTTTTGAAAATCGGCTTGGCAAGCTTCTATCAAGTGGCGATCAATCACTTTTGTTGGCGGTTTTGTTTGAGGGTAAAAATTAAAACTTTCAAAACAAATTCAGGAACTCAACTGCAATGCACATCAGGGCGCTGAGGTTGATTTCTGCAAACCCCCGTTTTTTACAAACAAATTGCGGCAGCTTCCTACATCCCCGATGCACTGGTTTCAGAACATCAGCCAAGCAACCATTGGTCCCGTAATGTCCCCATCAGCTGATGAAATTTCATTGAAATCAACCCACACGCACAGAAGTAATTCAGGAAAACGTTTATTGGAAATGAATGGAAATTCTCAGAATATTCCACATTTGTTAGCAAGAGTGTAGATTACGTGAGAGAAAAAACGCGAAAGGTCGTGGACAAAATTGAACAACGCTGAAACTGTGATGATTTTAGTGGTAAGAATGCGAGCTCACCAATATTCATCAGAACAATAAATCTCAGTTCCTTTGAAAACTTCTTTCAGGCTGCGTCTTTTTCCTGAGGTTTCTACGACAAAGTGCATTAAGGACCCATCCGAAGGACTGAACTCGTATCGGTCAAACTGCTTTTCGTGGCATATCGGATGAAAAGATGCAGCTGTTTCATGAAACGAGAATTTTCCAGATCCCCGCTTTATCAAACCATCCTTCGGATCAGGCACCTGTTGCAGGGAGATGGCACAAGGCAGGGGTGCTATCACGAGAAACCTCCCAGTCGTTTGGTCAAACAGACTTTGGAGATAGCGACAACGTTTGTCAAATGTTTGAAACAACTGGAGAAAATAAACCTTCATGTCATACTGCGTTTTGTTTATATATGACATGTAGTACATGTCACCTGTGGGCTTGTACTCGTAAACGTAATGTATTCCAGTATCCATCCGTCTGGCAAGATCATCCAGCCGAATCTTAAGACCGTTTTTATAGAGCAAATCCAGACCACTCGATTTGTTTGATTCCTGTGTGTCGTAAATGGTGAAGTACCAACGAGCTTTGACCTTACAGCACATGAGAGACTTTCCTCCCAATCCGAAACGTATCAAATACGCCAGTACTGGCCGAAAGCAAATTTCTGTCGATGGAGGGATAATTTTCCCCACAACTTT